>JAPTJF010000760.1:0-15897 GCA_029339195.1 Micractinium sp. NFX-FRZ
TATCAAAGCCTCCCTCCCTCCTCTCTTTTCTGAAAGTTTGAGTTGCCAAAACAAAAGATCCAGGCGCGGCGGCCTAAACTCTGATATAGAACTGCAGCACAAAGAAGGAACCACGGGGGATGGGCGGGCGCTCTGTATGGCGGCTTGCAGTTGCATCAGTCACAAGCAGCATGTGCGAGTAGCATCGCCCTGACATGTTACTCAGGCCAATTTCGCACTTACACTGCACGGACACTGACTTCCATGATGTCTGGTGCGCCTCAGGTCATGCTGGCATCACAAGGGGGCAGCTACAGACAACACATGCATTACCCGGCCAGCATCACTGAAGTAGGGGCTGCTGGTGGCACCGTTGCAAGTATGATGGTGCATGTGTGATGGCGCCCCACCCACCAAAAATGCCCTCATCACTCATCCCTCCGCCTCATGATAAAAAATGCTGCCCTTCGATGAAGGCCATTGCCCAATCACGGTCGGCTTGTGGGGTGCAGCATTGGTCAATGAATGGTCAATGAAGAGCAGAAGTGAGGGGGCGGGTCCCGGTCACAGCAACAGGGTGGGGTCACCCACAACAACACACAAGAGAGTGCACAGCGGGCTATGGTCACAGCCACATGCAGGCCTGCCTCAACCCTCCTCCTCAAAGTTTTCGTCATCATAGTCAAGGGCCACTGCAGCTACCTTGGCCTTCTTAGCCACCGGCTGCCCTGCTGCCTCCGGTTGCCCTGCTGCCGCCGCCGCTGCCGGAGCTGCCGACGCCGCCGCTGCATCGCTGCCCTCGCCCAGCTGCTGCTCACGCTCGCTCGCTGCTTGCTCTCGTGCCAGACGGGCCGCAACCTCTGGTGGCAGCTCTGCTCCAATCACAGGAGCTGCTGCGTCGCCGGCCTCGGCCCCCGCCTTGGACCCCTCCGGCAGCTCTTGCTGCTGCGGTGTGTGGGCCGCTGGCGCCGGCTGCTGCTGCCGGTGGGGCGCCGCCTCACCCTCACGCGGCCGCCGCAGGTTGCGCTCCTTCTTCTTCTGCTGCTTGCTGGCGTCGACGGCATCTGCGCAGCAAAAACACAATTTACCACGGGTGAGGACCAGCCTGGGTGGCCTTTAGTAGGCCCTTCCAGCAGCAGGAAGTCTGCTATGAGCACAGAGGAGCACCGCGTAGCGCAATGCCAACGGCACTGGCAGAGCCCAAAGGCAGCAGCACCAACAGGCACTGCTCAAGCATCAAGCCCGAGTCTTCCATGCGCGAAGCGCCGCCAGCTGTGCAGGCGGCCCACTCACTGCCGGCGGCGGAGGCGTCGCACTGAGCCAGCCCCTCCTCTTGATACCCTCCCGGTAAGCCTCACAGCCCCTCCGGACGCTAATGGCCTCTCAGCCCCTCCTCAACCTCCCAGGTATGAAGATCCCCCAAGGCCTGCCAGCACAAGGACACACATCCCACTCACTGCCAGCGGTGGAGGCGTCGCGCTGCGCCTGCGCCTCCACCAGCAGCTGCCTCAGCTCCTCGTCCTGGCACACACCGGCAGCCGTCATCCCGCGGCGGTCGGTGGAGGAGGGGTCTGCCTTGCGCTCCAGCAGCAGCTCCACAGTTTCCTTGAAGCCTGCGGCAAGGCAAGGGCGTAAACATGCAGGTTGACAAACTGAAGTTGCATCGCACAAGTGACTCATGTCCGCCAGCAGCTGCTGCAGCTGCACGGTGACGGAAGTCCTGCACCATAATTGAAACGCTACAAAGGCCAGGCGGCTGGTGTTCCGGGCAGAGCAAAGTCAGCCTGGCGCTCGGGCTGTTGTTCCATGAGGAATGCAGCCCAGCTGAGGGAGAAATGCGCACACGACAAGTCTCAAGGAGACCACAGAGCTGCAGCAGTAGAGGCAGCAGCAGGACTAGCAGCCACCCTCCAGGCGGCCGCAGCGCCAGAAGCCGTGGCCCCTCCTGCACTCCCCTCCAGGCGCTGGCTGGCTCACCGTGCTTGGCTGCGATGACGAGAGCGTTGCTTCCGTTGCGCATCTTGGAGTTCACCTTCAGGCCTGTGGAACACATCAAATACAGCGCGTGGGCCAAGTGGGGCAAACTCAGCGCACCGATTAGCAGCGCGGCTCATAACACTCACTCCCCCCTGCACGACGTCCACCAAACGCGAGGCCCACTGGAAGCGGCCAGGGCGCGCACCGCACACGCACCCGCGTTGAGCAGCCAGCGGATGACATCGGTTTGCCCCTTCATTGCGGCAAAGTGGAGGGCATTCATGTTGTCCTGTGCGCTGGCCTGGGGGTCGGCGCCGGCAGCCAGCAACGCCTTCACACACTCCACCTGCCCAGCCCATGAGGCCAGATGCAGCGCGGTGCGGCGCTGCAGGGAGGGGGCAGCGTCGCACGGCAGGGGGGATCCGGGTCAAGTCACGTGTGTTTGTCTGCAGTTCATGCAGAAGAACGCACGGGCTGCACGAACGCATGCCCAGCCGCTCAGCACTGCCGGCCATGCCACCGCCACCCCCACAAACGGCTAGCACCCGGCAGCCCAGCAACCGGCGGCTCACGTGAGCATCTCGCAGCTCCAGGCTGACCCCCTCGCCGATCTGGGCAGTCAACGCCACGACATCGCCCTTCCTGGCGGCATCGTGCAGCGGGAAGGACATGGCGGGTGGTGGCGGCGGCGTAGCGGGGCAGCGGCGCTGAGCGGCGGTGGGGAGAGCTCTGTCTGGAGCGCCTGCTTGCTGGGCGCTGCACTGGATGGATCCGATTAGTATGCAGAGAGAGAGTGCAGGTGTGCTGGAAGAAGAAGCCTCGTTGCTGGCAGCTTCAACCGGGAGGAGCAGGCAAACCGGGCTTGGAGGCGTTCCAATGTATGTAAAGTGCTTTGATGTGCCAAGCGAGCTGCAGAAACCGCCCGATGAGCCCCCCAGGAGCGAGCACGGCAGCAAAAGAAAGCGAGCTGCACGGTCTTTGGCCTGCCGCTGCTGGTGCCCTCCTCCCTTTTGCATGCGTTGTTTTCTCAATCGTGCCGATCAAAGATGTCGGCCTTGCGCACGTTCTTGGTGGGTGGCTCCTGTAGAGCCCTGCAGTCGGGCCGGCCCACCCAGCAGCGCAGCCAGGTGCATCCTCGGCCCATTTCGCCACTCAGCCATGAGATACACAGTATGCCGATGCGCCAGGGTGCGCGGGGAGCCGCCAACGCCCGCTTCTCACCCGCCACCGCCTGCCGCCGCCCCTGCCTGTGCCTCCCTGCCCGCCCGCCTGCCCTGCAGCGGCGCGCCAGCTATGTGGCTGCCGGCGGGGCCGTGGGCACACTGATGGCTTATAGAAAGGACCTGAAGCAGCTGGAGTTTGACCTGGCCTCGGCCACGGGTGAGTCATTGGGGGGAGGGGATGAGCGAGAAGGAGCGGGCGGTTGGCGGGAGCGGGAGCCTTGCGTGTGAAGGAGTGTGCGGCACGTGGCATCTCTCCAACCTCGCGCACTGCCCCACCACCCCTTTGTGCTGCAACTGCTTGTTGGGGGGGCATCTCCCACCAGTCGGCACCTTGCCTGCCAATTGCACGGTGCCCTCCCGCACACTCCCTCTCTCCAACTCTCACCCTGCAAACCCACATGTATGTGCCCCCTCCGTGCAGGCCCCCTGGTGCGCCTGCTCGATGTGGAGACATCCCACAAGGTCGGCATCCTGGCTGCCAAGCTGGGCTTTTTCCCCCGTGAGACCCGCCCCGACCCGCCCTCCCTGCGCACCACTGTGTGGGGCCGAGAGTTCCCAAACCCCCTGGGTGAGCCCCTCTGCCCGTCGGCTGGATAGTTTGCTGCTGCGGTGTAGATGTTGGGCAGTGCGTGTCAGTTGGTTCGTGTGCGGCTCTCCTGTGCAACAGGAGCGTCAAGCGGTGTGTTCAGAGCTCAAGAAGTATCCTCTCCCCACTTGGCCCCTCCCTGCCTCCCTGCCTCCCTCCCTGTGAATCTCCCTCAACTTTCAACTCTGTGAAGCTTCTGGCAGAGCCTGGTGGCGTCCGGGCCCCACCCATTCTGCACTTTTTTATCACTCCCTCCCTCCCTCCCTCCCTCCCTCCCTCCCTCCCCACCTCCCCCAGGCGTGGCTGCCGGCTTTGACAAGGACGCCGAGGTGGTGCAGCCGCTGCTGACACTCACTCAATCGGCACTACTTACTCATTCCCTCCCTCCCTCCCTCCCTCCCGCCCTCCCCCACGCCTCACGTATGAAGAACGTGGCAAAGCCCGTGCTGAAACGGTGGAGGGTCACCATTCCGCTAGTTCACTCATCACCTCCCTCCCTCCCTCCCTCCCTCCCCCAGGCGTGGCTGCCGGCTTTGACAAGGACGCCGAAGTGGTGGAGCCGCTGCTGGCGCTGGGCTTTGGGTTTGTGGAGATCGGCAGCGTGACGCCGCTGCCGCAGCCGGGCAACCCCAAGCCCCGCGCCTTCCGCATGACCGAGTATGGGTGAGCCGCAGCGGAGCCTGGGTGGGCGAATGCAGGGCGGGGCAGTGGCCAGGGCAACCTGAAGCCCACCGCTCGACCGAGCCTGGGTGACCCGCAGCGGAGCCTGGGGGTCATGGTCAAGGGCAGGGTGGGGGCAGTGGCCAGGGCAACCCCATGCCCTCCGCATGTCCCATTTTTGGGTGAGGCTGGGTTGTGAAACTTGAGTATCCCCGTGAATTGGGCGGAGGGCAGGCGCAGGAATGGAGGGCAGTGGCAGGCCGCCCCCCTGCTGTGTACTCTGCCTGCCCCCCGTTTTGGAGCTTGAGGGGTGAGGACACGATGGCCCGCCTGCTTCCCACGCCTCACACCTTGCGTCTCCCTCTCTTCTTCCTTCTGATCCATTTGCAGAGCCGTGATCAACCGCTATGGCTTCAACAGCGAGGGTGTGGATGCGGTGGCTGAGCGGCTGGCGGCGCTGCGTGCACGCCAGGCGGGCGCGGCAGCGGGTGCCTTCCCGGCGGGCATGCTGGGCGTCAACCTTGGGAAGAACAAGACGAGCGAGGACGCGGCGGCAGGTGGGCGTCCTTACTTGTTGGCTTCTCTGTCTGGTGTGAGGAGGTGTGTAGAGGTGTGAAGAGGTGGTGGGTGGGTGGCAGGACGAGGATCGGCGGCAGGCAAGCGCAAGAGCTTGCCACAATGGGTGTGTGGGTTGGGGGCTGTGAGGGCCCGCTGGGCATGAACCTTGGGAAGTTCGAGACGAGTGTGTTGGACGCGCCAGCAGGTTCCACGGCTTGAGCTGCCCCCGCCTCCCCTCTGCCTGCGCGCGCACTGCCGCATCGGCGTTACCAAGCGGGGAGCCTCGCGCCTCCCCCATTGCGCATGCATGCGGTACTTGCAACCCGTCCCACCCCATCAAACAGCTTCCCCGTCTCCCCCACGCCATGCACCGCAGATTACTGCGTGGGCGTGACCAAGCTTGGCCGGTTTGCCGACTACCTGGTCATCAACATCTCGTCACCCAACACGCCTGGTGAGCGCACGGATACGCTGCTGGTGCTTGTGTGTGTGTGCTGCACTGGGGGAGTAGGGCCTGGTGCTCTTTGGCCGGCGTCGCCAGCTTGTGTGTGTGTGTGTGTGTGCAGCACTGGGGGTGCAGGGCCTGGTGCCGTCCCCACCTAGCCGCCCCCGACCTCTCTCTCCAGCCCTTGCCTCCACCATGACACATCAAAGCAAATCAAATAAAAATCACCATCTTTTTATACCATGACCGCCGACCCGTCCCCTGGGCATCCCCTCTTGCCCGCCCCGCAGGCCTGCGCATGCTGCAGGGGCGGCAGGAGCTGGAGACGCTGGTGAAGAGCGTGAAGCAGGCATGCGTGTTTGTTACCATCCTGCAGCTGCTCATCGTGATTGGGGGAAGAGGGGGATAAGGGAGTGGTTATATTGGATGATTGGGATGTGTGGGGAGGAGCTGGAAACGCTGGCGAAGAGCGTGAAGCAGGTACATGTGTTTGTTATCATCCTGCAGTTTTGCGTTCAAGGTGGGTGGGGGAAGGGGGTTTGAGGGAGTGGTTGGGTGTGAGCGGGTGTGGGGGAGCAGCAGACGCTGGTCGAGAGCGTGAAGCCCTCACAACCCGCCACCTCACTGCAATTGCAGTGACGAACTTGCCCGATGCATTTCGCGTGATGGCACGCACGCGTGCATTGCGGCACAGCGTGCCTTCCTGCCGCTCTCCCCCTACCACCTCGCCCCACCCTCGCCTGCGCCTGCCTCCCCGCCCCCCCGCAGACGCGCGACGGCATGAAGTGGGACGCTCGCGGCCCTCCCCCACTGCTGGTCAAGATTGCGCCCGACCTCACCCAGGACGACATGTCTGGTGAGTGTCATGTAGTAAATGTAGTCTATCTTGCAAGCAAATATGCAATGAGTACAGTGAATAGTCGGTATGTGGGGTGGCGGG
The DNA here is from genome assembly GCA_029339195.1 of Micractinium sp. NFX-FRZ. Taxonomy (NCBI): domain Eukaryota; kingdom Viridiplantae; phylum Chlorophyta; class Trebouxiophyceae; order Chlorellales; family Chlorellaceae; genus Micractinium; species Micractinium sp. NFX-FRZ. Next base: position 6,369 of record JAPTJF010000760.1, read on the forward strand.
GCCTTGCTGCTGGTCACAAAGTGCGCCTGGTGTCTCACTTGGTGCGTCATGGGCTGATAGTTACTCTGCTCTTCCCTTCCGTGCACCCTCCCTGTGCCATCCGCAGACATTGCTGCTGTGGCGCTGCAGCAGGGGGTGGACGGGCTGATTGTGAGCAACACCACCATCACGCGGCCCGGGGCCATTGCGGAGCACCCCGTGGGCAAGGAGGTGCGCCTTCATCTCTAGATGCCTGGGATGGGGCCAGGAATTGGCGAGGGGGGTTGCCTAGAACACGACTCCGGTGCACATGCACCCAAAAGTGGCCCTTGATTGGGCGTCAACAGACACCTGGTAACGAGAGGGGGTTGGGTGGCGGAGGAGGGGGTGCATGCATGCGTGCGCCGCCGGGGGGGGCGGGCGGCCACTGCTGGGCACGCGGCGGGCCCAGGAGGCTGGTGCAGCGGCGGGGCAGCGTGCATGGATGCCTGTGTGGGTGTGCTGGCTGGCTGAGTAGATTCGTGGTGCTCCGGATATGTAGTGTGCTCACCCACCTGCACAGCCCCTGCCCTCCCATCCCGCCCCCCTGCTCCCCCCTGCAGGTGGGCGGCCTCAACGGGCGGCCCCGGTTTGCAATGGCCACTTACAGTGCTGCGTGAGATGCATTTGCTCACCCACCTGCCCACCCCATGCACTCCCTTCCCCCTCTTGTGTGCCGCCTGCAGGCTGGCGGCCTCAGCGGGCGGCCCCTCTTCGAGATGGCCACACAAGTGCTGCGCGAGATGTATGTTCTCACAAAGGGGCAGCTGCCGATTGTGGGCGTGGGCGGCGTGGGCAGCGGGGCAGACGCGTATGCCAAGATCCGCGCAGGTGGGGTGCCCAGTCATCTTCCGGTGTCATGTCTCAGTTTGCTGAAGTGGTGGGTGGTGGATGGTGTTGGTGTGGAAGGGGTGCCAAGAATGCGCACAGGTGCGGGGGGGCCGACTGTTTTGTGAAGGTATTGGTTCTCCGCGTGCTGAAGGGGTGGGTGGGTGGATGGGTGTCTAGGTGTGGAAGGGGTGCCAAGAATGTGCACAGGTGCGGGGCCCGACTATTGTATAAAAGTGTTGGGTGCCCAGTCATCTTCCGGTGTCATGTCTCAGTTTGCTGAAAGGGTGGGTGGGTGAATGGGTGTCTAGGTGTGGAAGGGGTGCCAAGTGGCGCACAGGTGTGCAAGGGTGCGGCCTGGTTCTGCATCGCTGGGAGGCGGCAGCCAGAGTGCCGCAGCTGAGCCCCGCCTTTGAGCGAGAGACCAATCAAATGGCTGCAAAGCTACTATGTGTAGCGCTTATTTTGTGCTTGCCTTGGACGCACCTGCAGGCGCCTCCCTGGTTGAGCTTTACAGCTCCTTTGCCTTCGAGGGGCCCAAGCTGGTGCCCCGGGTCAAGCGCGAGCTGGCGGCGCTGCTGGAGCGGGACGGGTTTGCCAGCGTGGCGGACGCGGTGGGGGCAGACCACCGCAAGGAGGGAGGGGCGGCGGCCGCCGCCAAGGCGGGGGCGAAGCAGATGGCGGGGGCGGCGGCGTGATGAGCGGGCAGCCGGCAACTGGCCTTTGTTGTGCTGCTTTTAAGGTGGCTAGCAAGGCAGGGTCTGGGGGCGCAGGCCTGCATGTGTGTGCACTTGGGGCCCTTGGATAGGGGCAGCCGCGCGCCGCCTGCCCCGCCCTGCCCATCCGCCTCCTCGCCTGCCTCGAACCGCCCACCCCGGAGGCAACACTTGCTGTTTAGCACTTCTTTTGCAATGCACCCGCCTGCTCGCTTCCTACCCACCCATTAGCAGCGGCAAATGATTTGTACCAGTCAATGCAACCTAACACCACAGTCGCCCGTGCATGCTGCCCAGCATGCCTGCACGCATGTTTGGCCCCCTTTGTTGGCCACCTCACCTCACCTCACCTCACTTCACCTCACCTCATCGCCTGCCTGCGCACGCCCCACATTTGATGCGGCCTGCCGCTCCCCTTGCACATGCATCCCCCCTATGATGCCGCGACTCAACCCGACTTGACCCGCCTGCCCTGCCCTGGCAATGCCAATGCACTGATGCACATGTCATGTGATCTTGGCACTGATGCCGGCAAGGGCTGACCTCCGGTGGTAGCACAGTAGTGGGGGCGTGGGGCACTGCCTCCTTCGGTGGCTCGTCCCTCGATCATCTAACGCAACAGTGCAGCAGTCAGTGTTGCAAATGCATCCTGCCTAAAGCGCGCCCAGCCACCCCTCCCTGGCAACACCGTGTTCTTGCTCTTGCTAGCGCAGGATGGATTGATTACATGCATTCATTCTCACAAGTGGGCATACATTTCAAGTCCTCAAAAAAACTGCCAGCAAAGGTACACGGGCCCCAGGCGGGGCACCGGCTGCCGTTCGCGCACACAGGGCCACCGCAGGCACACGGCAGGGTTGGCGTCAGTATCTCTGCACAGCGTCATCATCAGCATCGTCTTCTCAGTCTGGTGTGCAGCCAGCTGCGGGCACGGCAACATGTGGCTGCGCCCGCCAGCTGACACCACTCCATCGACTCAAACAGCAGCATTCCAAGTCTGATAGAAGCCTCGTGCTTCACTTGTCATACTTGTTGAACTTCTTGGAGTCGCGCTTCTGCAGTTTTTGGTGTTGAAGGGAAGGGGACGCAATGAAGCAGTGCCTGGGCAAGTACTTTGGCACCTCCTCTGCCCAGCTGCCCGGGTGGCAGGCAGATGCACTGTGCCAGCGCTGCCAGTTCCAAGTCACTGCGCCACGCAGTGTGCCAGCGCTGCCCAACAACTTGCTGTCGGTTCACAGTCACTGCATCCGGCTGGGTGCCCACCTGCATGTCAATGGCGGCATCGGTGCCTGCGGAAGCAAAACAGCGGGCAGCAGGGGAGGGGTAAAAGGTGGTCGTTGGGGCCGAGCGGATCTTGATGCCATTCTGCCCCCGTCTGCTCTCTGGGGATGCTGGCATGGGGCATTTGAAGCAGCACGTGCCTGCTGTGCTGCCCACTTGCCTGGCAAGGCAGCCTGGTTTGCGGCACAGTTCACGTTTGCTTGAAAGGCAGCAACCACCTGGGCACCCTCGGGCACTAGGTTTGACCTGCACAGAACCCTCCGGTGCTCAGCGCTGCTCACGGCACGGAACCCCCTCACCGGACTTCAGGCCGAGCGACACCGCAAACGAGAGGGCGGTCACCACCACAGCGCCTGCATCAGACCATTGGGAACAATGGAAACGTGAATGTGTGTCAGGGTGCAAGGGATGTTGGGGCTTGGGCAGCACGTGTGGCTGGGGATGCCTTCGGGCGTGCGGCGCCGCACGGGAAGCGTGACGCTGCCTTGCGCAGGGCAGCGGCACGCTTGCTGGGGGGCTGGGGCGGAAGCGCACAGAGCCGTGTGCCTCCATTCCAGGGCAGCACTATGCAGATCTGAATGCAGGTGCAGGCCTCACCGATGATAATGGCACCGACAGGCGCATCGACGCTGCCGGGTGCGGCGTCGGCGGCCAGCTGCAGCACCTCCACCGGCGTCGCGAACGCCTGCACCCGCACCGCAGCCCGGCGGGCAGATGGGCGAGCCGCAGTGCGGCGCTGCGAAAGGCCAGCAGGCCGGCAGCTCAGAGAGAGGGCGGCGAGGGCTGCCATTCTTGCAGGTGGGGGAAGGGGACTGAGAGCAGCTTAGATCACAGCTTAGGCGACAGCGAGGGTACAGCAGGGAAATGGGGACGGGTCAGCGAGGGATGAGAGATATCAGGGCTCCGAAACCCATGCAGAAGAAGGCGCCGGAACTTGCACCGCGTGCATTGCCTCCCAAACGGGCGGCAGCTGCGTGCCACTTGCAGCGATCATGCCATAGGGGCTATGGAGATTGAGGGGAGAGCGTTGAGCGTGGACCTGCCGGAGAAGCGCCGCAACCTGGCAGCCTGGTGGCTGCTGGGGCTGCTGAACAATTCCGGTGCGGTAGAGGGGATCTAGTTTTCAAGCTGCAATGATCGCCGCCACCCAGGAAGTGCAGTGCTGCCGCTGCCGCCGCCGCCGCCGCCGCTGCCAACTCCGCCGCACGCCACGCCCTTCCCTGACGTCTGCACCTCCTGTTGTTGCCGTCCTTGCATGCAGCCTATGTCATAATGTTGGCTGGCGCTAATGAGGTGTCGGCGGCGGCAGTGGGGCTGGTGTACCTCGCGGCAGTTGCGCCGGCACTGGTGTGCAAAGCCAGGTGCGGCGCAGGCCAGCAGGCTGTTCACCGGTGTGCCCAGCCGCAGGGCAGCCGCACCGGTGGCGGCTTGCTGCACAGGGAAGGTTTTTGGTCATGAAAAACCTTTGCAACGGCCACAGCAAGAATGTTCGCTGCTGCCACCGCTATCTGTCCGCCCCATGGGCTGGCGTCTGGTGGCCCCGCTCTCCCCCCTCCTGCTGCCCGTGCCGGCCCTTGCACACACATCGCACTGCCTGGACCCTGCCCTGCCACTGCCCCCAACCTGCAGCGCACCTTACTGGTTCCATCTCGTCCGGTACACCACTCGCATGCATGCTGTGGCGCTGCTGATGGCAGCCAGCTATACCACGGGTGAGGACGGGGGATGACAGCACTTTGTTTACATGTATGCGAATGAAAGAGGGGTGGCGTGTTCAAAGGCAGCGACCTCCTCTCCTCACTGTGCAGCAGCGCTGGAGGCTGTTGTGAAGCTACGCCCTGCTCCCCTCTCCCAAGCCACCACCCAACCACCCACTCATGCCACCCTGCCGTGCCCCGCCTGCCACTCTGCTTGCCCGGCCGCAGTGGCCCTCTCCTCAACCCGCGGCTGGCAGCTGCTGGGGGTGGTGTTTGCCAGCCTGCAGGGTGGGCTGGGGGAGGCCTCCTGCCTGGCCATGACCAGCTACTACAGGTGGGGGAGGGGAGGAGGCACTCCCTCATGTATTCAATGGCCCGGGGTTAACGTGCTTGGTGGGTGAAGGTGTGCCACGCACATGTTAGATGTAGCTTACGCAGCTTTAGGGAGGACGCCTGCCCGGCCTAACCTGACCAGATGTTGTAGGGGAGGAAAGGCGCCCTTTCCACACAGCTACCCGCTGCCCCGCCATCGCCGCTCCTGCCCTCCAGCGTCAAGCTCGTTCCTCCGTCCAAACACCCTTTGTTCTTGCAGTGGCCGCCCCGCTATCACCATGTGGAGCAGTGGCACTGGATTTGCGGGCGTCTTTGGATATGCCTGGGTGGCGCTCCTGCACATGCTGGGTGCGCTGCGGAGAGCGCTGGGGGCTGCGCCATGACCGTGCTGTGCCTGCTCTGCCTGCTGTGGTGATGTATGAGAGAGGGGGTGGATGTGCTTGGAGATGCCTGGGTGGCGCTGCTGCACATGCTGGCTGCACTGAGGGCGCATGTGGCTGCTGGGGCATGCTGCTGCTGCTGCTGCTGCTGCTGCTGCCGCCGCTGCTGTGTGTCGCCGAGTGACAGCGCATGCGTGCTGCCGACACAAAGCGTATGCCTTGCAGCCTGTTGCCAGCTCCTGGTCCACATGGTCCACACCCTCTCCTGCCTCCACCTGCAGGCGGGCTGAGCTTCACCAGCACGCTCCTGCTGGCAAACGCAACCGCAGGCGCCTGGCTGGCGGTTTATCACCTGCTTCTTGAGAGCCCAGAGCAGCGGGTGCAGCAGCTGTGGCGGCACGACAGCGACGCAACAGAGGTCGAGGCATCGGTGGCAGCAGCAGGGCCGCCAACGGCGCGGCAAGCACAGCAGCAGCAACGGGGTGTGGAGGCAACAGCAGCGCCTGGAGCAGCAGCGGCAATAGAGGATGGAGGGCGGGAGGGGGATGAGGTGCAGCGGCTTCTGGCAGGGGCGCCTGGCGAAGCGGATGGGAGCCCAGTGCAGCAGCAGGGGCAGCGGCCGGCGGCCGGCGGGCAGGGGCGCAGCAGCAGCCCTAAGCCGTCGCGGGCGGGGCGCACGACGCTGCGCGAGCGTGCTTACCGCACAGGTGTGGAGGGCGTGGGGCAGGTCTGGGGGCGGGGGGCGAGGGGGGGCCTGCTGATGGAGAGAACAGCACACTGGCGGGACCGCACCAGCCTATCTGCAGTCTGTGGGCAGCCCAGGCTTGTTTGTGTGCTGCTTCGCTGCCCCCGCTTGGCCTCTTCCCCCCTCACCAGCTGCCGGCTCCGGCTGCCGTGTGCCACAGAACCGTGCCGCCTCCTGGCCCACCTCCTCTCGCCACCGCTCTTTCCCCGCCACCCTTGCTCTGGACCTACATGCCGCCCCCCATTGCTCGCGCATTCCTCTTAACGCTCAGCCTCCAACCGTTTGTGAGTGAAGCTAACAGTGTTGTTTTCACGCCCCACCCCTTCTTCCACTGCCGCAGCCCTGCTGTGGCCCTACATGGTGCCGCTGGTGCTGGTGTACTTTGCAGAGTACGCCATGCAGAGCGGGGCGTGGACGGCGATAGGTGGGCTCAGAACTGGGTGGGCAGGGTAGGTGGGTGTCTTGCACCTTGCGCCATGCAGAGCGGGACGGGGACGGCCATACGTGCGCTGAGAACCGTGTGGGGAGGGTGGGTGGATGTCTTACACCTTGCGCCATGCAGAGCGGGACGTGGGCAGCCATAGGTGCGCTAACGACAACTGGAGACGGTTGTGTGTGGAGAGAGGGGCTGTGCCGCGAGACATCCCCAGGTGCCGAATAGTTACGGTAGTGGGCGCTGGGCGGCGCTGCCCACCCCTGTGTGTCCTGGATGACACATGTGCACAGCTGTGGAACATGTCGGCACCGCCAACTCTGCTGCCGCCTGGCGCGCTGCCACCCGGGCTCGTACGCAGGCTTCCCAGTGACCGACGACGACGCGCGCCACCGCTTCTACGTCCTCTCCAACTGGGTCTACCAGGCGGGCGTGTTCATCAGCCGCTCCTCGGGCATGCTCTACCAGGTGGGTGGGTGAACGAGCGGGCACCCCTGGAACTGCCACCCTGGCGTGAGCCGCTCCTCGGGCATGCTCTACCTCACTGAGGAGGCGCCGCACATGCAATTTGCACGCATGTGTGTGTCAGGGGATGCACCCTAGCTGGCGCAGCAGGGGTGCTGCCCCGGGGCGTTGGAGCATGCCCCCATGCCGAGGGGTGCAAGATGAAGCTGTCGCTGTGCCTGCTGCCCTCCCGCTGCCCTCCACCCAACCTCCCCCTCCGCTGCCGCCCTTGCCATCCACCCCCCGCATGCCAGCCGCCGCATGCTGTGGGCCATGCCTCTCATGCAAGCAGGCTTGAGCTGGCTCGCTGGCTCCCCTCCTCCTTCCACCCGCCGACCCCCTCCGCCCTCACCCTGTTTGTGCCCCCGCCCTCATCCACCCCCCGCAGGCCAGCAGGCGCATGCTGTGGGCCATGCCCCTCATGCAAGTGGGCTGGCTGGCTTTCTTCCTGGCCGACGCCGTGCTGCACTTCTGGTACAACTGGTGGCTCCTGCTGCCCTGCCTGATGACAGGTGCGCTGTGCGGGCGGGTCAGCGGCAGGTTGGGTGGGCGTGCTGGATGGCAGGTGCGTGTGCAGGGCGGTTCAGTGGCAAGTTGGATGGGCGCTCTACGGTCCGCTGCGCTGCGCAACGGCGTAGCTGACGTGCCCAGAGTTGCTTGGCCACTGCGCTGCCTCAGGGTGCCCGCTGCCCTCCCTCCCGTGTGGATGCGGGCCTGCTGAATCAGCACCCTGCCTGGGCCGCCTGATGGCCTGCCTGGAGCCAGCGGTGCAGTCTTGGATGCCTGGTCCATGGCATACTTGATCTGGACTGCAAGCCTTTTCTTTGCCACAAATCATGCGTATGCACCACCCTGCCGGGCCTGCCCCGCAGGTCTGCTGGGGGGCGCAGTGTACGTGAATGCCTTTACACTGATTAGCAAGGAGGTGCCCTCCCAGTACAGGTGTGTCCCACATGGTATTGCCGCCTCCTCCCTCTCCACCTGCTGCCCTGCCCTGCCCTGCCCTGCCTTGCACACCAGCGTTCAGCTGCAAATGCGACTGCCTGTGCTGCCCCCCGCGCCCTGCCCACCACCGCCTGCCCCGCCCTGCCCTGCTCTGCTTATTTCCGTGCTCCGCCGCGCTGGCCCGCACCCTGCCCTGCACGCCCTGCGCTCCTTCCCTGCTGCGCATACCTTCCCTTCTAGCCATCGTGCCTGCCCTGCCTGCCTACCCACCCTTTCACTTGCAACTCACCGCGCCCCGACACTCTCCCCCATGCTGGGTGCTTTGCAGGGAGTTCTCTCTGGGGGCGGCCTCCCTGGGGGACAGCCTGGGGGTGGCTCTGGCGGATGTATGCGGCATATTCATCCAGGGCTGCCTGTTCAAAGCCAACCGCCTGCCGGGGGCCGACTTTGCGTGCGGGGGCAGCTGACGGACGCGCAAACCTGGCGCCGATTGGTGCACGTTGGGTTGCTTCTCTCTGCTAATGTAATTTTAGAATAACAACTGATGTTGTTGTTGTAAATGGCATCTCGGCTGCTGCAAGGCCGTCGCCGCCGCGAGCCCGCCGTGTTGTGGGGCGCTGCTGGTTGCTGTCCGCCCTGCCCTGGGCAGACCGCCTGCTCATGGCTGTGGTTCGAGGGACCTTGGGGCTTCAATGGTTCGCAAGTCGACGTCACGTGACCACACTGACGTCAACCTTGGCAGCTTCCTGCGGCGCTGCAGCCGCTGCAGCCGCCGCAGCCGGCGCCGCAGCCCCGGTGCTAGCTGGCACCCTGCGGAGCGGCCATCACAGGCCCACAGAAACAGGGTGCACCGAAAACAAGATCACGAGTGTGATGAGTACCAGGGGAGCGGACTGGAAGCCGCACAACAAGTGACAGAAAGCTTTCTTCCCAGCTCTTCTCCTTGACTCACCCTTGCCCCAACCCTCCCTGACCACTCGTTCTGCTTGTTGTCACCCACAGCAATGCCTCTGCACCACCCGTGCACCACCTCCGAGTGCCAGGAAGCCGCCCTGGCCGCCCTGCGCGCGGGCCCGGAGCAGCAGAGGGCGCAGCGGCCTGCCAGCGACATCAGCTCTGACTCAGCCGACGCAGCGGCCGAGCGGCCCTCAGCACGCCCCTCAGTGTTTGCCAACAAAGTGCTGCCGGGCGGCGCGGCCAACGGCGTCCCCGTCGACGACTCGCTCTCCCCCACCGCCGCCGCAGCCCTGCCCAGAGGCAGTGCCGTCACCTCCCCACCCACCACCCCATCCTCCCACGTGGACCGCGCCCTCAGCGGCCTAGCTGCCAAGATGGCGGGCGCAGCCAGCGGCAGCAGCAGCACGCCCCTTTCACCCAACAGGTGGGGCGGGCGGGCGTTGGGGCTTTCTGGCTAGAGAAGTTCAGCTGCTTACCTCGGACCAGCACCGGGCTTGGACTTGAAGCACCCGTGCCTCATTTCACGTCGCCAGAAACGCCTGGCTGGTAATGCTAGGAGGTGGGAGCAGCGCCGGGCCTGCTCAAACCAGCATCTGTCCAGGCAGGTGGAGCCCGACGCTTGAGCACTGGCAGCCTGCCAGAGATGGGAGGTCGCAGGGTGTCCGATGGGTGGGTGCACGATGGGCAGAGTG
>JAPTJF010000761.1:0-15805 GCA_029339195.1 Micractinium sp. NFX-FRZ
GCTGTGCCTCCTCCACCCACCACTCCCTCCACAGGTATCGCTTGAACAGGTTAGAGGGCTCAGCCCCAGCACGTTAATGTGCGGACCCCCTGTAAGATTCACAGTTCACAGTTCCCGCGGAGATTCCTGGGGTGCCGAGGCGTGTGAAGTTGTGTGCCTGGCAGCAGTGGCTGCGATGGCCGGCGCATGATGTATGCAGCGCAGGTTTGTGCTGAAATGACGTGTGACCCACATTCAGTTCGGCAAGATGTATGCACTCAGCACTGCCCCCCCGCCACCCGCTCCCATTCATGACATTTGAGCCCGCTCAGCAGCCGCCCGCTTCTGGGACCTCCTGTCTGACTATGTTTCGGCTGCGTGCCCTCCTCATGGCGGGGCCACACACCCGCGGGCCACCCCTTTATCCACTTCACTGCTGACTCTAACACCTTCGTGGTGCACCGCCGGCGCCGCTGCCGTGGTGCACCCCCTGCTAGCTGAGCTGGCCCAGGTGGCAGATGTGTGTGTGCATGAGCAGCCCCCGAATCAGCGCCTGCCCAGCGCCCGCGCCTGCCCCCCGCATGCACTCGAGTTGACTGCCAGCAGCTCCCTCCGGCAAGCCCTTCACCCAAGGCAGTCCGTGACCAGGACATCCAACTCTTTCTGCTGCATCCCCCCGGTTGGCTCACCCGCGATTGGGTTGACGGTCAGCAGCTCCCCCGGCACGTCTGTGATGCTCACCACCCGGCCGCCCACGGGCATGTGGAAGCGGTGGTAGTCTTGAGGGGCCTGCGAGGGGGGCACAATCAACGGCCAGCCAGTCTACGCAGTGAGAAAAGTGAGACCAAGCGGCAGTACCGGGCAGCGGCCCAGCTGTGCAAGCAAGTCAATCAGGTACTCACCAAGGCAGCTAGCTGCTGAAGGCTGCTCAATCAGTCAGACTCGGTTGCAATTCAAGCCCACATGCAGCTAGCTACACTAATCTGCCCACCAGTCGGAAGATGGCCAGCGAGCCTCCCTCAAACTGCCCAGCAGTCCTGCCAGGCTGAACTTCTTGCCCTTGATCCAGCAGCGCCCCCTGCCCGCACTGCCCTGCTGCTGCTGCCTGCCCTGCCGTGGCCCGCTGGTTGCTACTACAGGTGGCTGGCGTGGCGGGGCAACGCAGGCTGGCGGCGCGGTGCGGAAAGGTGGGCCTGCTGCCAAGCTGGTGGGTGGCAGTGCCCGGCATGCATGCGGTGCCTGGTGGTGTGCTGCTGGCTCGCGGGGATGCGGGTTGTCAGGGTGACTGGCTGTTGGCCCTCTGCTGTGGTGTGCAGTGACAGCCTACCCAGCCCCCGGGCCTGAAAGCCCAGGGGCCGTGGTGGGCGGCCTGCCCGGCTGGACATCTGCCTCGGCAATCAACCTTGGCTGTGTGACTGGTTTGGGCGGCCCTCTGCGCCCCAGCAGCTGCCTGCCTGTGATGCGGTGCTGCCCGGTGTGTATGCTGTGGGGCCGCTGCTGTGGTGTGTGGTGACATCCTGCCCGGCCCCCTCGCCCGTAAGCCTGGGGCCGTGGTGGGCGGTCCGCCCGGCTGGCCGCCAGTTGGGGCGTAACCCCGGCTGTGCCGCTTGCTGGGTGGGCCTTCCACACCCCGGCATGCCCCCACCACACTGGAATGCCTGCTAGGCGGGGCGCCCCTGCCTGCTGGGCAGAGCAGAGGTGTTGGCATGGCGACATGCCGGCAGCCTGCTCTGGCGGGTGGGGTGCTGCACTTTTTTGCCGGTCCCCTGCCAGCCTTGCTGAACCGCTTGCCCGCGCCTCCGCCTGGCCTGCTGCTGTTGGGCGCCTCCGCCTGCCGGTGCGGCGGTGGGCTCACTGGACTGCTGCCGTTGCCTGCCATGTCAGCTGCGCCTTCGCCGTTGCTTTGCCACTCTGCAGTGTGCGCCAGTGTGGCTGGGTGTGGGGCTGTGCGGTGCTGCTGTGGTTGGTGCTTGCCTGGGTGTGCTTGTGGCTGCCCCGGCCGGCTGCTGCCCTCTTGGACCACCCACACCCCCATCAGTGTCCAGCAGTTTTCGCCGAAAGTGGCTTTTGAGAAACCCCTTGAGTTGGTTCCATTGATTTGCAGCCCTCAAGGCGTGCACCACACCATGCGGTTCTCCCCCATCACCCTTCCTCATTCGTCAATAGCTGATGAGCACTGCCTGACAAAAATGGCACCAGCAAAGCTTTTACATGTGTAATGGGGCGATGCCGGTTAAAGACTAGGACATGCGTGCATGGATGAGCGGTCACAGGGCAGTTGTTGAGCGGGGCGGGGGTTGGGAATGGGTGGGAGGCCGAGGGGCACGAGGGCCAGTTGGAGCATGCGTGGGCAAGGGGGCGTAGAAATCGGGAGAAATGTGCTGATATATGGCGAAACAGATAGATCAAACGGCCTGGCGGTCTATCACTAGAACAGCAACTGCACATACTTGGCATTGCGGAAGCCGGCACGATGAACAGGCGCCGCGGGGCCCGCGGCAAGGAGGGCAGCATCCAACAACCGGCGTGTTGAGGGCCACAGGACTAAACGGAGCAGGGGAGGGCGGCTTACGCCATTGCAGCGCAGCCACCTTGCCGGCTCACAAGATGTCGTGAGGCGCGGCATTACAGGGAAAGGGCAGTGTAAATTCACTTCAGCAGGCGGCGGCCCGCCAGGGCCGCCAGGCGGGCATCAATGCTGCTGCCGCTGCTGCTGCTCGCGCTGCCACCACCGGTGCTGCCGCTCCGGGTCTCCTCGGTGGGAATGTCAGGAGTGGGGGTGGGGGTGGGGCCGGATGAGGGGGAGGGGGCGGTGGTGGTGGTGTTTGAGGGGGCAGCCTTGCCGGGGGCGCCGCCAGGCAGGCCGCAGCCCAGGGCCTCCGGGGTGAGCTGATCGGCGGGGATGGGGTTCTGCATCCACGCGATGAGCTGGCGCATGGTGACAAAGTAGACGCTGGGCTTGGAGAGCGCGTAATCTGCGGGGGCGTGATCGGGGTACATCATGTGGTCACTTAGGGTGGGGAAGAGCAGCTCACGCAGGGGTTACCCCCCTGCTCTTGCACTCCCCACACTACTCACCCCTGCGCCTGGCGTGATTGGCAGGCAAGTTGTTCGTGGATATGTGGCACGAACCCGTGGTTGCTCACCTGCAAATGTCTGTACGACCCTGCCCAGCCAGCAAACCAACACACAGCAAGCCACCATCCCCCTTCGAGGGGGTGATGGTGGGGAGTGTGGGGCGGCCATCCCCCACCCCTTCCCCCCTGAAGGCCCCCTAGCCAAAACCAAGACATGACAAACACGAAAACCACCTGCTCATGGCGTAACCCATCTGCAAATCATTGAGCTGTTCCAGGTGTTCGCCCTCGGTCACCTTGGAAACAGGCGTGAGACACATACACAACCCCACAGTCGTACCAGTTGTTACCCATGCATGCCAACCCACAGCTCCACACCCCTTGAGCATTAACTCTCCCGCTCACCCGCAAACTTCTTGAGCTCGTCCAGGTTGTCGCCGTCCGTCAGCCAGGGTGTGTGGATGAAGATGGGCAGCGGGGCGCGGTTGCCCTCGTAGGCGGCGTCAAAGTTCTCCTTCAGAGTGTCGTACGTGTCTCCGTAGTCCATGCTGCAACAATGAAGACAAGCATTAGGGACGTAGGCGGGTGAGCAGGAGGTGGGGAAGAAGGAAACAGGACAAGAGTGGCGGCATCACAGTTCCACTTTGGCAGTGGGGGGCAGTACACATCCCCAAAGACCATGCTGCATGGGGGAACAACAGACAGAAGGAGACAAAACAGGGAGGAGGGAAGGTTGGGTGGGAGTGGAGAGGAAGGCTGCAGAGGTGAGGCACCTGCTCCCTGCCCGCCCGCCCGCACATGTCACGTCTCCGCCAGCCCCAGGCCTGCCTTCAACGCAGCGCTAGTGCGCCTTTCAACCGCCCCACCCCCACACAGCCCCGCCAATGCACCCTGAAGGGCTTGCCGGCGGTGCCCCAGAAGGCGAGCCACGGCCACCACACGGGGACCCCACGCCCGGCCTGCGCAGCGCAGTGCACCGCTGGCCACGCACACAAGCTGCGCATCCCTCAACTTGCGCAGCGCCGTGCCCCACGAACTACATGTATGAGCAGTGCTGTGCATCTCTCACACTGCACAGCGCGCCCCTAGCCGTACGCAATGCTGTGCACCCCAGCCCAGCCTTGCCCGGGCGGAAGGCGCCGTACCCCGCTTACCTGTAGGGCTTGCCATCGGTGCCGCCGTTGGTGAGCCACCAGACGGGGACCTGCCACATGCCGGGCCAGCTCTCCGACGTGCTGCACTCCTGGGTGTCTGCAAAGAAGGCGCAGTTCATGGCCACGCCGGAGCCCATCTCAAAGGGCCACACGCGCTGGCCCTGCCCCTGGGACAGCGAGGCGCCGGTGGTGGGCTCAATCAGGGTGCTGCAAGGGGGAGGCCGGGGGCAGGCGGGGGCAGAAGTGTGGGTGTGGGACCGGGGGCGGGGATGGACAGGCGGGTGGGTGCGCAGGCGGGTGTGTGCGCAAAGGGGGCGAGAGGGCCGCTGGCAACCGATGTAGAGCATGCCCACCGCAGATCAGGTCCCAGCACATGCCCCTTCCCCTGCCCCCTTGTTGCCATGCTTCCAAACCAGGGCAGATCCTCACCTCTCATAAAGGAACCCATTCTCAAACATCTTTTTACGCACGTCAATGTCGGTCTCAAGGAAGGGGGCGCGGAGGCCTGCAAGCATGGCCAGGGCAGTGGGCCAACCCTTTGGCTGTCAGCAACGGTGGGGTGGGGCGGCAGCGGTGGGGACGAGGGCCAACAGCCGCGCCTGCCCTTCCTTTGTCTTCTACTACCGTCCCTCCGCAATCCCCGCGTTCCTTCACCCTGAAAGCCCCCCTCACCCTTGGTTGCCTGCCCAAAGAACGTGCCCCCTTCTTGCCTACCTGCTGTCTGTCATCCCCGCTTTAAAGCCACTCATCCACAATTGCCAGGCTCCGGCACCCCGTCCCAGGCCAGTGAGGCGCGGCCGCTCGACGCCCGCCCCAATCACATGGCCTCTCCCCTATTCCCCGCCTTCACTCCATTTAATGCTCTCACGTGAACTCACCCACAATGTCGGACTCTGGCACTCCGCAGTCTGCCAGCGAGGCACGCGCCCCCACGATTTCGTCGTCCAGGTCAGAGTTGGACATGCCCTTGAGGGACTTGTGCTTGGCGGTGTGGTCGGCGATCTGCGGCAGCCAGAGGAGGAAGAAGCAGCGAGGGAGGGAGTCGGCAAATGGCAAAGCAGCACTCCAAGTGGCGGGCATGGTGTGCCCCATGCTTGGGCCAGGCGCCCTCCCTTGAGGCCAGCAACCAAAGCCCAGAAGGGACCGTCCCGCCGGGGCAGCAGCCAAGGCCCGGCAGGCACCCTGCTCCCCGCAGGCTGGCCAGCACCAGCAGCCGGCTAGCATGCACCAGGCGGCGCAGCATCCGCCACCCCCGCCCCCCGCACCTCGTAGCCGGAGTTGTACAGATCGACCATGAGCTCGCAGTCTGCAGCACACCGGGAGCGTTATGGGGCCCCATTCAGTGGGGAGGCAGGGGCAGGGGCTGCAGGGTTGCCGCGCATGATTTCCATGCAGTGGGGAGGGGAGGTGGGCGGGGGGGACGAGAGAGCGGGGAGGGGCAGGGGTGCGCATGGGTGCTGCACAGCAAGCCTGCACCTGCAGAGATCTGGCGTGCGCATGCGCCCGGCAACCGCACAGCACTGCTCTCCCCAGGCCCCTCTCGCCGCCGCTGCCAGGCACAAGAGTGAAGACGGTGCCAATACTGACAGCGGCTGTCAACAAGGCGTGAAGTTACAACTCACACCCAAGACGGGCAGCCACCCAAGAAGGGCAGCAAAACCATCCTCTCACCGTTGCCAGACACTAGTGTGAACATGGTTGCAGTAGCGGAGCAGCCGTCCAGCGACTGGCGGCCGTCGGTGACAGCCTTCATTGCCTCGTGTGTGCTCTCAAGCACGGCGTCGTCGTGCTGCAAGGAAGGGGCCAGTCATCATTAGTGGCAGAAGATAGCAGGGGAGCGAGATGGGCATGGGGGGCAGGCGGTACAGCGCGGGACATGAGCAGGGGGCGGATGCGGAATCTGGGTGCCATCCGCGGGGGGGAAGAAGGCGGGGGCGGCAGGTACCCACCCCCTGACTGCCGCAGGCGGTATCTGGGCAGCTCCAAGGGCCGCTGCCGCCCCAAGGAATGGTAGGCAGAGGTGGTGGGCACACTCACAAGGCATCTTGGCTGTATAATCACTGCACGGCCGCCCAGCGGCGACCATACCAGCCGCCTCGGCGCCCCCGCCACATTGCTTGGCCTCACGGGAGGTGCGATGAGGTAACCCTCTTCCAAGGCAGCGCCCCTCCAGTCAGTCCCAGCCCCTCACCGTGAACAGGACGAACATAGGGGTGTTGGATGGATCCAGGCCGCCAGGAGGGGAGAGGGACGGGGCGACGGCTGCAGGGCAGCGGCAGCGGCGGCGGCAGGGCGCAAGAGTCATGGCCTGGGGACTGAAGGCCGGCCGCCACACACTAGGGACCAACTCAACCATCTCCAAAGCACGTGTTGGAGTGATGTTCCCCGCTTGCTTGGCTGGGCGCTGGGCTTGGAGCGCGCTGGGCTTGGAGCTGCCCCGAGCAACGCGGTGGCATGTGGGGCCCGCCGCGGCTGCTCACCTGCCGCGCCGGCGGTGCAAGCCATCACCAGCATCAGCGCTGCATGTGCTGCAAGCCGGCAGCCGCCCCCTGCTGCTCTCTGGCCTGCCATGTCGCCAATGCCGGTCCCAACTAGCAGCCCCTGGTGTCCCCTGATCACCCCTTGATGGTGCGCCGAGCGTGTAGATTGGGGGGAACGGCAGAGAGAGAGCGATCAGGAGGGGGAGCTACTTTTGCGGAGCTGGAATGAGGAAGAGGCGCAGTACATCGGTTGCATTGACGGCACCGTCCAGAAACGCCCTCGCTGCACTTCCCGACACACTCGCTGGTGACATGGACGCGGACGGGAGAGTGCCGGGCCGCGGATCTGCACTAAGGCTATGGGTGCCCACCCGCCGACGGGCAACCGCCGCTCCTTCCCCCGCCCACCCGCCCGTGCGCCCCTTCACGAGCTGGGGAAGCTTTGCTGTTGTCACCACGTCACAGTCTCTACCAGTGAGTTTACACGGTACAAGAAGCATGGAGGGCATGTCAGGGTGAAGGCGCAGCCTTGCATTGCACTGAGCACTGCCTGGTGGGTGACGGAGCGTCGCCAGTCTGGAGCTGGGCAGTGCTGCTTGTGCAGGAACAAAGATTCTGGCAGTCTTCCTGCACGTGAAACGCCTGTACTTGCAACGTAACGTGCGGAGGGACACAACATGCCAACGGTGCTGCGCACTGCCATGGCTGCTGTCCAAATGCCGGTCTGTGGTCGACATGCATGGCGCAGGTACTCGCTGGACCAGCGCAGCTGCCAATCAGGTGAACCAGGATAACGCCGTGCATGAGCCCGTGTCAGGCCAGCTCATTCACTTGCCGCAATGATGCAGGTGACCCGCAGGCCCAAGCGGAATATGTAGGATCCCAAAATCACTTACAGCAGCTGTGCAAAGCAGCAACTAGAATCAACAGGTCATCGCTTCAGGAAAGGGGGGCAAAAGCAGCGGCTGGGTTCAGATCAGCTGGTTCACTTCTCCCATGACATTGATGCGCCGCCCCAGCTTGGCAGATAGCGCCACCTCCACACCCTCCTTGGCCTGCCGTGTTTTCTTCACAAGCACTGCCAACTTGGCTGCACAGAGGGGTCGAAAGGCAGAGGCACGGGAGGGGGGAAGTCGTTAGGGAGGCATGAGAAGGGGCGAGGACCTGACGTGCCCGGGCCAGCTTGGCTGAGAGGAAAAAAAACAGGGGATGGGAGGAAGTGCGGGCGGCAAGAGTAGCAGTCCGGGCATGGGGAATAGGGCAGGAGAACAGGGGGGCGGGGGCAGGGGATGCTTGGGGTGCACTTGCTTTGCATCTGGGGGGTTACGGTCTGATTTCCGCAAGCAAACTGTGATGCAGACACCTGGAGCAGCAGGGGGCACAAGAGAGTGCCGGGCCCAACAGTCTGACCTGAGTCTGCCATAAGCTGCCGCTGGATCTCGCCCCGCCGCACATCAGCATCCGCCGCCGCTCTGCAGCACAGCAGCCCGGAGGCCCGGCGGCATGTGAGGCAGGCAGGTGGCGAGCCAAGGGGAACGCTCGCAGGGCTGGCAGTACAGGGAACGTGCAGAGCGCTGGCGAATGCAGCACACAGCTGCCTGGAGTGCCAGGAATGCCCCCCTGCTCCCCGTACTCTTCAGCCCTCGCCCTCACCCTCTCTCCTGCTCTCCCTATGCCGACCCCCGGCTCGTGCCCTCCCCCCCTGCCCGGTGCCCCGCCTCACCGCTGGAACTTGGCCTCCTGCCCCGCCTTCTGCTGCAGCCCCGCAGCGAGGCGGTCCAAGTAGCGCGGGCTGGTGCGCAGCGCAATCAGCTGCTTCAGCTTGTCGCCTGCGGGCGGAACAGCAGGGGAAAGCAACCAATGGAGGCTGACGGCATGCGGCGCCCGGGCAGTGCAAGCCGGCTCGGTGAGCGGCATCTGCAGCTGACAAGCATAGACCATGGCAGGCAGGCGCAGAGAGTAGCACAAGACGGCAGCAGCAGCCACCCACCCACCACCCATCAATACATTGCCCGAACACCCACCCACCTACCCACCCATCAATCCACTCCCAGACGCCAGACGGACACCCCACCCACCGCTGAGCTGCGTGATGGCGGCGTTGACCCCCTCCAGCATGGCGCCCGCCATGTCAGCGCTGACATGGCGCACCGCCTCCGAGGCAGACGACACCAGCAACTCGTTGCTCTTGCCGCCCAGCTCACGGCAGCGCTGCAATGCAGCAAGGGGGGTGGAGGCAAGAGCAGAAAATAGGTTGCAAGGCAGCACAGGCGGGCAGGCAGGGCAGGCTCTTTCCCCCACAGCTTGCAACAGCGCTGCCGGCATGCGGTGAGGCACTTGGGGCAAGAGAGACACTGTGAGGGGGCAAAGGCGGGAGCGGGCAGGCAGGTCGCGCCGCTCTCCCTTTCCCTGGTGCACCGGTCCCCCGCCCTGCCCCACCCCCTGCCCCACCCACTGCCCCCACCTGCATCAAGAAGGCCCGTAGCTCAAACAGGTCATCCAGCAGGCGCGCCCGGTAGCCGGCATCTTCCACCAGCCGCCGCACAGTGGCAGTCTCCTCCGCCAGCGCCGCGCCTGCCGCCCCCGCTGCCGCCGCCGCCGTGCCGCCCTGGCCTGCTCCGCTGCCACTGCTGCCGCCAGCCTGCTCGACCTGCTCCGTCTCCCCCTCCCCGCTAATGTCAATGTCCCAACTGACTTCCACGGGTGCCACGTCAGCACCGCCAGCTGGCGCATCCCCAGCACTGCCAGCTGGCGCCTCCACCTCAACATCCCAGCTGATGTCGGCGGTCGCTGCCTCCACTGAGTCAGCGCCAGCACCAGCTGTCGCCAAGTCAGCGACGTCTAGGTCCCAGCTGATGCCGCCGCCTGCCGCCGCCGCACTGTCGCCTGCTGCCGTGCCCCCTCCCGCTGCCTCTAAGGCAGCACCCAGGTCCCAATCTACCTGCAGGCCTGTGCCGCTGCTCTCCTCCTCCCCGCTGCCGCCAGCTGTCGCCACGTCGCCTGCCGGCGGCTCGGTCCGCCCCTCTCGCACCTCAGCAAGCACCGGCAGCAACTCGGCTGCCCCCGCTGCTGCCTCTCCCGCTGCGCCGTCTTGCCCCTGCCGCTGCTGTGCCGTCACGGCGGCATAATACTCGACAGCTTGGGTGACGGGCGCTGCTTGCAGCGCCTCCACAGCTGTGTCCACTAGCGCAGGCAGCTCAGCAGTAAGGCCCCGCAGCCCCGCCCGGATGTTGCCGCTGTCAACTCCCAGCTGCTGGCATTCCTGCAGGGTGAGGGCGGGTGTGGGCAAGGCTGCCATGTGTGGGCGGGGTGAGCATGGGCAGGCGGTGGGGGGTGGGCAGGCGGGTGGGCGCACGGAAAAGGCGTGGGCAGACGCCATCAGGTGCGGGCATGCTTGGAGAGGGCAGGTGTGGCCTGCTGCGAGGCATTCCCAACGCCACACACGCCACACGTGCTGACACCCAGTCGCAGAGGCATCGCATTCTTGCCTGCCTGCCTCCCACTGGTGCAACACCACACCGTACCAAGCCCACCGACCACAGCAATGAAACAGCACAGGCCGGACCTCTGCCCCACCGCAGTTGCCGACCGCACCGCTTGCCCACCTGCCCCTTGCGCCGCTCAACACCATGCCATACCAACCCCACCCACCACCGAAAACCGCACCCCACCTGCTGGAACTCTTGCCACTGCAGGCGCCACAGTCTTGCCCACCAACACAAGCCCGCCCCCAGGAAACTGGGAAGAATTTGAAGCAGGTGGAAGCAATGTGACAACCACAGCAAGGCGCACCCCACCTGCTGGAACTCTGCCCCACCGCAGGCGCCGCCCGCTTGCCCACCTGCCCCTTTAACGCCGCCATACCAAGCCCCCCATCAAGCCCACCCGCCACAGCAAAGCAGCGCACCCCACCTGCTGGAACTCCGCCGCTGCCGAGGCTGCGCTCTTCTGGGCCTCCCCCTTGCGCCGCTCCAGGTCGCCCAGCTGCTGCTGGCCCTTGGCGGCCGCCTTTTTGAGGAACGGGATCTCGTAGTCGGCGTTGCGTGCCAGCGTCTGTGCTGCTTCGGCCACATAAATCACTGCAGGGTGTGTTGCCACAATTTGAAGGGGTGAATCGGAGCGCTCCTCATCAGCGGCAGGAGAACACAGTCGGCTCATGCAGCCGCTCAACTCCCAGGCAGCGCAGAGGCCTCACCCGCCACCGCACTGCAGCTCGCTGACGTAGCCCACCCTGCCACGCGTGCAGTTGCGTTGCCAAATCTACACCAAACCCCACTAGAGCGCATCGCAAGCCACCTCAACCCCAGACTCTCGCGGTTGCGTCCGTACGCTACGACAACCCTTGCCCCACTCCCACGCCGCCCCCTTGTATGACCCCAGCCCTCGAAACCCACCGCACCCTCCACCGTAGCAGTCAGCAACCCAGCCGCACTCACGGTTGTATTCGTACGCCTTGACAACCTTCTCCCACTCGCCGGCCGCCCCCTTGTAGGAGCCCAGGAAACCCTTCTCAGCCGTCTCCCCCAGCTTGCCCAGCACAGCCTGGGCCAGGAAGTAGTCCAGGGGCACGTCCTCCCCGCCTGCAGGGACACGTCAAAAGTAGAATGGGGCGCGAGGAGCGGGAAGGGGGTGAGCAGGCAATCTCCCCCAGCTTGCCCAGCACAGTGGGTGGGGTGGGTGGGTGAAGCGTGAAGCTTCACGAATCCAAGGGGACGTCCTCCCCACCTGCAGGGGCACGTCATAAGTAGGGCAGGACACAAGGGGTGAACATACAGTTGTTTGACCAAGCTTGAACAGCACAGGCTGAGCCAGAGCCAGAGAAGGAGTCAAGAGGAACATTCTCTCCAATTGCTAAAAGAGGGCGACACGTGCCAGGGAGGCCGGGCGGGCGAGTGCCAAGGGGCACACATCGGGTGTATGCAGCGGCACGGGGTTGACAACCACGAGGTGCCAGCGTGCAGCCTGCCATCTGCTATTGCATCCACTTCTGCACCTCTGCATCTGCTGTGTGTACCTGTGCGGGCGCCGCACAGTGTGCCTGTGCTCCCTCCAAAGCCCTCTCCCTATGCAGCCTCCCCACCGCTCACAACACCCCACCTTCAAACTGCCCCAGGAAGCCAGGCGGCAGCTGGCGCACTGCCTCCGCCGCCTTGGCCTGGATGGCCTGCAGCTTGCGGTTGAAGTCGGAGGGCACCTGCTTGCGGTCGACCTGCGGGGCAGGTAGGGCCACAGTGGATGCAGGAGTGGGGAGGGCCGAGTAGCGGAGAGTGGGCTTCGACCCAGGGCAAAGTGCAGCTTGCAGCGAAGGTAGATGTGTTCCAGCCTTCCGAAGCTCATTCTGGTGCGCTCTACGTATGGGTCGGCTACAGGTGACGCAGGTGGCATGCAATAGAGGGACGCACCAGTGCCTCCATTGTTTACGTGCCTCCATTGTTTACGTGCGTTCCCTGTCAGCAGCAGGCGGCAAGCACTGGCGGCAGCGGGCAGCGGGCAGCTTGCTGCATCCCAGCGTTGATCGCGTGCTTGCCAGCCTTTGCGCTTGCTAACATTGCGCCCTGGCAGCATCCACAGGCCAGGAACAGCCGCAAAGCACCCAGCAGATCGTCTCACCAGCCACTCGCTCAGCTTGGCGTAGTTGATGTCAATCGGCAACTCCGCATTAGGCTTCTCGTAGCCCTCTCCAATGAGCTTGGCCGTGAGGCGCCCTGCCATTTTTTGCTGCTTTGGCGGGCACTCCCGTGTTCTTCTCCCTTGCGCGTGTTCAATTTGCACACTGTTTCGGGTCCTGATCAGGCGTTCACAAGCTGCCAGCGGGAGCAGGAAGCCATGCAGAGCACGGCACAGCATGAAATTCACGCCTCCAGATTATAGCGCCCAGCCGTTGTGCAAAACCCTTGGAGCGCGGCAAATTCTCGTTTGAGGAGCCTCTTGACCATATCCGTATTCTGTCGCTGCGCACCGAACTTGCTGCTTGCCGCCAAGGCGGCGCCCCGTTGCCTTCGTGCTCTCAGTAGCTCCAATACACATAGGCAGCACGACCGAGCGGCGCCACAATGCTGGGCGAGGGAGAGTGGGTGGACGCGCAGCCCTTCCTGGCGGCGGTGTGCGCCGGGATGGGCGTGGGCGAGCTGCTCCACGACGACACCTTCTCCATGCACGACTCCTGCTATGCCCTTGAGATCGGGGATGTCAAGATGGACATGGGCTTCAGCCGCAACAGGGAGCTGGGCACAGCGGAGGAGCTCATCGCCGGCGCCGCAGCACCCACGTCGCTGCCGCCCCGTCAGCTGCTGGCGGTGATGGACCGCCTGCTGACACTGGAGGCCACCTGGCACTCAGGCTCCCTCCTGCCCCAGACCGTGTTCACCTCGCTCTACATGCTGCGCCCAGACAGGTGGGTGTTTGAGTGGGTCGCTTGCAGCACAGCACCAGGAGAGCTGCTGAGGTGGCTCCGGCCTGCTTCGTGAGCAGCGCCAAGCCCCTCTCGTGCATGTCGCACCTCACAGGCACCCTCCACCCCACACAAATCATGCTGCCGCTAACTCCGAGTAGCCCCGCCCAAGATGTTTACAACATCTTGGCTCTCGCTTGTCACTTTAATTGCCCCACACTCCTGCCTGCCTGCTGCATTGGTTCTGCGCCGCAGGCTGGCCGCCAACGCGCCGCTGCACGCCTTCTGCCTGGCACTTCGGTCCACCTGCACCATTGTGGTGGACATGGTGCACGCCGGCTCGGTCACAGAGGTGAGGCGCCAGCTGGCAGCAGCAGCAGCATAGTGGTGCCCCCCCATCTGAACCAAGACTCTCTTGTTGACACCTGTGCTGTGGAGCGAAGAGGTGTGCACCTGCCAGGGGCCAAGCCCACCAAGGCAGCCCTGCAGTCCCCAGCCACATTCTCACGGGCACCTGCCCTGGCCCACCTACCTGCCTACTCACTATGTCTCTTTACAGAACGAGGATTTGCTGGTTGACACTTGTGGCATCAAGTCGCTGGACCCTCCAGGGGACAAGCCCATCAAGGCAGCCCTGCAGGCGCTTGCCGCAGCAGAGGAGCAGCTGGAGCAGCAGGTGGCCTCTGGGGGCGGCGGCTCCAGCGGCGGCGGCAGTGGGGGCAGCAGTAGCGCCGCCAAAAGCGGCGGCAAGGGCAGCCCGCAGCAGCAGAGGCACCAGCAGCAGGCGGCAGCGCCAGCGGGTGAGGTCGCAGCTGCCAGCTCAGCCGCAGCGGGGGCGGTGCCCCTGAGTGTGGGCGAGGCAGCTGCGCTGCTGGCTCGCATCCGCTTCCGCCGGCTGCTGCTAGAGGCCCTGCAGTCGCTGAAGCAGTACAGCCAGGCAGCCGTGGAGCAGGGGCGGCGGCTGTGCCAGCTGGCGGAGGCCCAGCTGGCGCTGGTGGCACAGAGCGCTGAGCTGGCGGCCCCGCTGGGCGAGGCCCCGAGTTTTGAGGCTGAATTGAACAACAGGCAAATGGACCAGGTCCCCCCGCGCCCAGCGCCGGTGAGCTGATAGAGCAGCAGCGGGAGCGGCAGCAGTGGGAGTGGAGGGCAGCGGGCAGCATTGAGGGAGGGCTGCTTGGTGCAGCTGAGTCATGCCTTAGCACCTCAAACGCCTGCCTGATTGCTGCCGTTGTATGGTGTCATGGCACCTGCCTGGACTTATGTTGTCCCGCCAAGTGAGCAGCAGGCGCAGCAGGCGCAAGCAGGCCACCCTGCTGTGCCCTGCTTGGCACCGCTATGGTTGCCCGCTCACCCCCTGCCTGCCTCCTGCCCTGTCCCGGCCCGCTTGCCCTGTTCGCCTGCAGCCCTGCACCCTGGAGCAGGCCGTGGAGCACTGGCGGGGCCTGCTGCACGGCACAGCCGACGCGCTGCACTCCCTCCTCTTTGTGCGCGGCAGCTGGCCGGCGCTCAAGGCCACCCTGGTCGACTTTGCCTCGAAGAACCACCATGCCCTGGTCAGATCAGTGATGCACCTGCAGCTCATCAAGCCCCTGCCGCCCCCGCCCCCGCCCGACGGCGCCGCCGACTCAGCCGCCAAGCTGGTCAAGCTCAACCTGAACGGCAGCGGCGGCGGCGGCGGGAAGAAGCCGGCAGCAGAGATACCGCCCTGGTGCCCCAGCCAGCAGATGGTCTGCCGGGAGTTTGGGCTCAGCGTGGGCAGCGTGCCCTCCACGGATGCGGCGCTGTTCATTGAGCAGGCCACCATTGCGGTGAGGCCCAGAAGGGTTCTTTAGCACTTGTTGGAGGCGCAGGGCTGAACCCATGCTGGTGCACCTTGTGTTGTGTTTGTTGAGCAGGCCACAGTCGCGGGGAGGTGCGGCAGCTGATTTTGTGCAAGGGATTGATGTGCGTGACTGGGCTCTGCCCCGCCCCCCTCTTACAGGTCCAAGGCCAGGTGTTTGCGCTGTGCCTCAACCGCTGCCGGCAGCGCCGGCGGATGCGGCGCCAGCTGGAGGATTGGCGCAACATCTTTGACCACGGGTTCAACGCAGACGTGACGGCACCCATGCAGCGCTGGCTGGCTGGCGCAGGGTGGCGCTGGAGCCACCAGCAGGAGGGGATGCTGCAGGGACAGGTGGGTCCGTGCCTGCCTGCTGGGAGGGGTGGACCGTGCGGGCCACTGGTGGGGCCACGCGTACCGCTGGCGGATGCATAGGGCGTCTGCAGGAGTGGCTAAGTCGTGCTATGAGCTCCCACCAACCCAGCCACCTGCCTGCCTGCCTGATCACACACGTCCAGGGGTCCGGGCCCATGTTTCTGCTGCCTCCTTCATTGCGCGTGGGCCGCCCTGCTGGCCTGCCTGCCCTGGTGCAGGGTCCCGCTGCCACCTGGGCGGAGCGGGAGTCGGCGGCCTGTGCGCTGATGCACCTGCAGCTTGGCTTCCCTCTGGATCTGTATGCTCCCTACGAGCACCTCCAGATCTACTGGTACAGCCACTACCTGCTGCAGTGGCAGCAGCGCCTGACCATGCTGCTGCGCGCCGCCGCGCCGCCGCCATACCGTACACCAGCCACCCCTCCCTCACCCATTATAACCCTTCTTTCCCCCCCCTTTGCAGCCGCTAAGATAACCCTACCAGGGAACACAGAGGAGCCATGAAGCCCACCAGCCTTGGTTGTGGTTGAG
>JAPTJF010000762.1:0-15753 GCA_029339195.1 Micractinium sp. NFX-FRZ
ATGGAGGGGATGCTCTCTGGCCGGGGCCCCACAGGTCTGGTCAGCGGTCCTCCCCGGCAGGGTCCTGCCACCGCCTGCCAGGCGGTGGCAGGACCGCCCAGTGGGCGGTCACAGCACACCTCTTCATGTGCCTAAATTAGTTCAAAAACACGTATTTTGAAGCCCAGTGTTGTGCACCCCGCATGCTTTGGCGTCTGAACTGTGCACAGGAGCCAGACATGTGGAAGGGGTGGGCTGTCAAGGAGGGCAGCACTGGTGGCAGTATCGGTGTTCGGGCAGTTCAGTGTGCTTCAGCACTGTTCAGTGCATACCGGTGCTATTTCAGCACCACTGGTGTTCGTAGTGTACCCGCCCAGTGCACCCTCCCTCCCCACTCGCTGCACCCACCCAATGCACCCTCCCTCACCACTCGCTGCACCCGTCCAGTGCACCCTCCCTCACCACTCGCTGCACCTGTCCAGTGCACGCTCCCTCCCCACTCGCTGCACCCACCCAATGCACCCTCCCTCACCACTCGCTGCACCCATCCAGTGCACGCTCCCTCCCCACTCGCTGCACCCGCCCAGTGCACCCAGCACCCACCTGGCCCATTCCGCAGCAGCGTTCCCTCCAGCTCTTCAGGGATGATCCCCTCCACCCAGCTGTCATCCACCCAGTAGGAACGCTCCTCATACTGTGACTTGTACCCGCTGAGGAATGCATCCCAGTCAGAAGAGTCAAAGCTGTCGCCGCTGCTGCCACCGCCCGGGGTGCCAGTGGGTGCAGGCGCAGACACGGTCGGCGCGGAGGCAGCAGAGGCGGTGACGTGCCTCTGGGACTGCTGCTCGGGCTCGTGCCTCTGGGACTGCTGCTCGGGTTCGTGCTTCTGGGGATGCTGGCGCTGCACAGGCGCTGCGGGCCGGCCTGCTGGCTGACCAGCGAGCTGGCTGCGCGGCGGCTGGCCGCCGCTAGCCGCTGTCGGTGCTGCGGCTGTGTTACCCTGCATTGGTGGCCTTGTTGGGGGCGTCGCCCGCGTGTGGATTGACCGGGTTGGCACTGATCGCGTGCTGTGAGCCGCAGGCCTGTTGTGTGGCGCTTTGGCGCACTGGAGTCTTCGGCAGTCGGCCCAGACCACGGGGCAACGCGAGGTGGTGCGTAATGCCACACACAGGGAAGCGCGGATTGGGAGCCCAACCAACGCTGGCAAGACTTTCGTGAGACTGGTGCCAAATGCGGCGTCGCCAGGTGGCCCGCTGCCGCCGTTGCTGCCGCCCGCGACGCTGGCCACGTGCTGCCAGCCCACACATTACCAAACGTTGCATACATACACGGTAGGGCGTCTACCAAGATATTCGAAATGTGCAGTGATAAGGCAGTGAATGCCGTACTGGAGCGGCCCTGGGCACCGAGGGACAGCAACGTGCAAAACGGGTGCGCCGCTCGTGGCCAGTGGCAGGATGGGAGGCACTTGCATTGATGAAATGTGGTTGGGGGAGAAGGCTTCTCAGAACTCAATTCAATGGAAGGGAAGGGAGAGGAGGGTTCGTTCAACGCCTGGGCTGCTGTGATCAGCCTACGCGCAGTCCGACCCTAAGCACTTGTGGGCTCCGGCTTGACGCCATTGCGGATATCGTGCAGGGTGGGGGTGTAGGGCTGCAGGGGGAGGAAGGGGGTGGAAGGATCAGCGGGGAGGCAGGCGGGGACACACGGGCCCTCTCACTGTCATCGGTTAAGTTACCTAATGTGTGGCCTGATCCACACAAGTCACAGGCAACTCTGCGTGCACACCGGCAACAGCAGACCCCGCCAACAGCAGCGGGCAAAGCAGGCCCCGGCCGCAGCGCCACCTCAGCCCCCGCTCACCTCCCCCGGCTGCGGCCCCAGGTAGGCGCCCGTCCAGCTGCCGTGCAGCCCAAAGGGCAGCATGTGCGGCAGCTTGATCTTCGCCACCGGCCCCGCTGCAGAGCAGACCGATTTGGCAGGCTGGGTGCAAAGGAGTGAGGGGGCAGAGGTCGGCGTTTGCAGGCAGTCAGGTGGCAAAGCACAGCGTGCCTCACAATGGCTGACATCTGCCCATCCCCACCTCGGACAATTGAGAGCTGCTGTGTGCCAGAAAGAAACGGCAGGCGCATTCGACTCAACACACACCCTCCCCCACCTGCACCTGACCGGGCACCCACATGCCACATACGCACGCTACACGCTGTACACATACATGCAGCGCACCGCACGCACCTGACAGGTCCTGTGCATTCAGGATCACCAGCTGCGTGCGCCCCTCTGCAGCGTCATACACCAGCGCCAGCACCCACCCGTCGTCCTCCGCCTGCAGATGAGGCAGTGGGCAAAGTACGGGAGGCTGGCAGTGAGGCATGCTGGCAATACAGTGCAGTACAGGACTGCCTGCGGGGTGATGCAGGGTGTAGGGGAGGGTTTTGCACACGGCAGGGTGGGGAAAATGACGCACTGAAGCCTGCTGCGGCAGAGTGCGCAACCCCTGCTTGCCACCGGTCGACAGCGTGCAGGCTGTGCTCCCTGCCACGCTGTTCCCCAGCTCCTCCCCCCCCAACAGCCAAACGCTGGTAGGCACCGGCAGAACCATAGGCCGCTGCGCTCCGTTCTGCCCCGCCCCTGCCAGTGCCCGCCCATGCGCTCTGCCTGGCTTGCCTGGCCTCCCGGGCGGGGCACAAAGATGGGCTCCTGGGCAAAGGCCTGCCTGCCGGGGTAGTACACATCCTGCTGCACCGCATCCTTGCCGCAGGGTGCAGACACGCCCGCCTCTGGCGCCAGCGACACCTTGCACACCACCTGTGGCGGGGCAGGGCAGCGGGGAAGGCAGGCGTGGGGAGGTTTGCAGGGAACGAGCTGGGCAGGGAGACGAGCGTGGGCCCATGAGGCGGGCAGGGGCGGGAGTGGGAGCGACCGTGGCGCCGGCATATGGCCAGCGCAACTGGCGGTGGGAACGTAGGGAAGGCAGGAAGGGGCGGAGCCTGCAGCAGCAAAGTGCAGAGCTTTGCTGAGCAGCACCAGGCTTCAAGCCACAGTGTTGTCTGTGGCTGCAAGGGTGGCCCTCCCGCCTGACCTGCGGTGCGCCCCAGGCGTCTGCCGAGGGGAAGCGGCTGCCCACCACGTACATGTGGCAGTGCGGCTGCCCTGTCACTGCAGGCAGGGCAGGGCAGGCAGGGCGGGGTGGGCCGGTCAAGTGAGGTTGTGGCAGCGGGGGGCGGGGCAGGCGGTAGGGTGGTTGGGTGGGATGGGCCGGGCGGGGCCATGCCCTCAGTCATGCAGGCACGAGAGTAGGCAAACACAGCAGAGCTAAGCATGCAGGCATGACCTGCCATGCATGCCCTGCCCCCCTTGAGAAAGGGCCTGCTAGCCCCAGGCAGAGCTGAGCATGCAGGCATGCGCTCCCCTTGCCCTGCCAGCATCAATAAAGGCCCTCCAGCCGCCCCAGGCGTGCCTGCGGGCGCCACCGATGGGAACTCGCAGGAGCGGTCCATCAGGCGGTGCTGGGCAGCGGTGCCGGCCTGCACAGTGGGGCGCATGGTTGGCGGTCTTGCTTTGCATCCTAGGTGCAAGCGGAGCTCCCCCACTACTCTTCTCTGCATTCTACTGAGGTTCTGTGAGAGCCCCCGCCCCCGGCCCTCTTTCGTCTCCCACTTGATTTACTCTCTCTCAGAGAGAGAGAGACACACACACACCCCACCCACCCGCCCCACCTGCAGGTCGAGCACCAGGCGCGTGAGGGTGCCCCGCCCCTCGTTGTCGTCGTAATAGGTGGGGCCCGTCTCAAAGTTGGTGCTGCATTTGGGCGACACGGGAACGCCAGGTGGACACTTGAGGGTGAGACGCCGCATCATTGCATGCCAGATGTTGTCAATCAAAAGGTTGGCGACGCTATTCAGCAACAGCGTGTGGACCCGCACACCGCAGACGTATATAGAACAAGGAGGCGCCACGAAGCCACGCTGCACACCTGAAGTCGATGCCATCGTGGTTGGCTACAGTGTCCAGCACCAGGGCGGGGGCGCCGCTGGGCAGGCGCGTCTCAAAGGCGTTTGCGTGGTGGAAGGAGAAGAAGGGGGCGGTGTCGAAGGTGCGACGCACTGCAGGGCGGCATGGGATGGCGGGACGGGAGGTAGCAGCGGTCAAGGCGGTGTTGAGGGCGGAGACAGACAAGGGCGCAGGCACAAGCATGTGCTACACTGCCGCCAGGTGTCGGGGCACGCAAGCAGGGGCACGGAGAGGGTGTGGCAGCAGCATGGCGAGCACAGCCATGCCCTTGTCAGCGTAAGCCATCCAGCTGCCACTTTCCACCCTGACCAGCTGCCCGCCCTACCTGCAGCGGCGGCAGCGGCCGCGCTGCCGGGGCGTGGGATTAGGTGCACCCTGGTCTGCTTCTTCTCGTCCCACACAATGCACTCGGCAATGCAGGCCTGCAGGAGTAAGCACAGGTGAGGCAGGCGGGGAGCAGGTGATTGGCGGAATCGTGTGTGTGCCATGGCATTGCCATGCCAGACAGGAGCAGGCTGCAGTGACGAGGGTGCAGGCCTGCGACTTTGTACATGGCACCAGTACAACCAGGCAGTACAGGATGGCAATGCATGTTAAGCAGGCAGTACATAACCGCGGTACATGCAGGCAGTACCTTGCCAAACATGTACTTGGTTGCCATCTTCCACAGGTCCAAGGACACTGCAGGGGGCGGGGTGGGGTGGTCAGGTGGTGGTGTTCTTGTTGGCTTTCATGGTGCAGGTTGGCATCATGTCCAGCCACCTGCACAAGTAGCCGCCAGATGCCGTGGCAATGGCCGCGCCGCATTTCTAGTGCACAACAAGTTGTGCAGGCAGCTCTGTATGCAAGCAGCCTAGCCTGCTGCGAACCATGCCATCCGCTTCCACAGCACGCCCTCAGCCCCACCACACCGCTCACTGGGGTTCCACAGCACGCCCTCAGCCCCACCACACCGCTCACTGGGGTTCTCCAGGAACACATAATAGTTTGGGGTGACCAGGAAGTCGTGGAAGAAGCCAAAGGCGGCGCCCGGCAGCTCAAACTCCGTCCTGGGGGAGGGGTTGAGGGGAGGAAGGAGATTGCAACTCCAAGCGCCAAGGGAGGGGGATCGGAGGAAGGGGAAGAGGGAGCCGCAGGTCGACATGGTGTGATGGCAAACCATGCAAGTGTGTCTGCCCACCCACCCTCCACTCCACCACATTTCACACACACACACACACACACACACACACACACACACACACCTCCCACCTGTGCAGCATCCTCATTTGCTCGTCGTACTCAAACATGTTGATGCGGTTTGTGTCACCCACCTCGGCGGCATTGAACGCCACCAGCCGCCGGCTGCCGTCCGCCTCCTGCAGGGCGCGCGGAGCACAGGCAGAGGGGCAGCGTGGGTGGGAGCTGATCGCTTGCTGCTAGCAAGTACGCAATGCAGCCAGACGAGTGGCTGATGGAAAGCAAAACTTTTGGCAGGCAACAACATTGGTTGGTGCCAGCGTGATGCTGTGCTGCGCCCAAAGTGGGGGCCTCGCTGGTCGAGCTGCCCGTCAGCCCAGGCAAGCCCGCTCCCTGAAAATCTTGTTCGTGTGATCACCAGGTTGGCGCCCTCTACCCCCAGCTTGCCTGCGTGATGCGGTAGTGCGCCCCAAAGTAGGCCGCCTCGCTGGGCACGCCGACTGTCTGCCCCTGGGTGCGCAGCTCGGGGGTGGACAGCTGGTAGGGCAGGTCGCGCTGCGGGCAGAAGGGCGGGCAGGGAAGCCGGCAGGAAAGTGTCAGCAAAAGAAGGGAGGTTTGCCCCTGAGTGCACGGGCAGGGCGTCGGCAGCTGGTAGGGCAGGCCAAGCAGCAGGGCCCAGGGCACGGCCGCCATTTCAGGGCAGGGGAGGCAGGCGCTGGCATGCGAAGCGGGAGAGGAGCGGGCGCAGGGCTGCCCCGGCGTCAATGGCGAGGCGGCACAGCCCACGTGAACACAACAAACAGGGCAAAACCACAATGCCCCCGCCCACATGCTTGATCTCACCTCGTACAGCGCCAGCAGCTTGCCGCCCCAGTGCACCACCCCCGTGTTGGCAATCCCCTTGACTGACAGGTCAAAGGGGTTGTAGAAGCCGCCCCCCGCGGGGTTGCCCACAGAAAAGGCGCCGCGGTACAGCATGCGCTGCGCCTGCTGCTCTTTCACAAAGCCTGGGAAGGAGGGGGGTGACAGAGACATGTGCTCGTTTATGGGGGGGGGGAGGTTGCAACCACGGAGGGAGCAGGAGGGGACATGCGCTGCGTACTTTGCAACAGCCTGGCCAGGAGGAAAGCGTGTGCATTGAGCAATGCAGATGACAGGCCTCAGGAGGGAAATCGGCAGGAAGGCAGGCAGGTAACCACGACCCCGCACGCACGCTTCAGCCACAGGCCAGCCCCAGCCGACCCCCACCCTCGCAGTCCCCCGTGCCCCGCCCAGCCGCCGCCCCGCCCTCGCTCACCTTCGGTGCGCACGTAGCGGTTGTTGAAGAAGCACTTGCCGTCCTTGAAGGCAAAGATGGCCAGCATGCCGTCGCCGTCAAAGGGCTGCGGGATCTGGGTGCCCCCAATCTCAAAGAGGCCTGTTCGGGAAGGCGGGGGAGGGGCGAGGGTGGGACAGCTGGCGACTCCTGGTGGCCACAAACCACCGCAAAGAGGGCTTCACGAAGCGGGAAGGCGCCAGCAGGGCCGGAGGCAGCAGGGGCCAGCCATGAGCGTTGCAAGGCATGCCGCAGTTGGATGCTGCAATGCAACACCCCAGCCCGAGCGCGCCCCCGCCGCACTGAAAACAGCCCACCCAGTGCCGCGCACGCCCAGCACCCAGCACCCAGCACCCACCTGGCCCATTCCGCAGCAGCGTCCCCTCCAGCTCCACGGGAATGCTCCCCTCCACCCAGCTGTCGTCCACCCAGCTGGAGCGCTCCTCATACTGGGATTTGTAGCCGCTGAGGAATGCGTCCCAGTCGGAGGAGTCAAAGCTGTCGCCGCCGCTGCCACCGCCTGGGGCGGCGGGCACACGCGCCGACGCAGGCGGCGCGGATGCGGCGGATGCGGCTACGCGCCGCCTGGCCTGCTGCTTTGACTTCTGCTGCTGCTGCTGACGGTGGTGTGCAGGTACGGCAGGCCGGCTCGCGAGCTGGTTGCGCTGCGCGGAGGCAGGCCCTGCAGCAGGCGCCGCCGCTGCCGCTGCCGTCACTGTGACACCCTGTAGCGCCATTGCCAGGGATGTTGCCGTCACAGGAAGCTCGTAATGATCTCTAGGGAGTGATCAGGTGAGAAGTAGGCCGGCTGTATGGCGCTTTGGCGCAGCGGAGGACGTCGAGGTTTGGACACGGCCAGCTGGGGCACACTGACAGCGGCTGGCAAGTATTGAGACCGTAATGAGCGAGCATGGAGGTGGAATGGCGCCCATTGGAGAAACCTTGCGCCAAGCTGACTGGCACAGCGCGCGAAGCAGGACCGGCGGCTGGCCGGAAACGAGGCAACGGTGCATCCGCGAAACGTATCGTGACGTTGGGCATTTCAGAAGCACTCACAAGCAGCCAGACTGCCAGAAAGCTTATTTCGGTGTTGCTCGCTTTGCCCTTGAGCGCCAGCAGGCGAGCCGCTGATGCTCGTTGCATGTGTAATGCTTACAACACGCCAGTCCACCTGCCGCCCCGCGACATGCATGGCCATGCACCTCGCTGCAGCGCTCACCCGCCCTTGTTCCCTTTACTTTGATACGCAGGCCCCCACACAACCAGTGCCGCACACTATGAACTGGGCGGCCATCGCGGCCTCCACCCCCGCGCCGGCGGCCCCTGCCGCCGACACGGGCGCCCCAAAGCCGCGCATAGCAGTGGTCGATGCAAACGCGCTCATCACGCAGCACGGCCTCCTCAACCTCGTCCGCTTTGCCGACAAATGTGTGACCACGCCAGAGGTGCTCAAGGAGGTGCGGGACAAGCAGTCACGTGCCACCATGGCGGCGCTGCCCTTCACGCTGGAGACGCAGGAGCCGGCGGAGGAGTCGGTCAAGGCAGGTCAGTGGCGGTGGGCGGTGGGCTTGCTGGGGAGGGGCATCTTCTGTTGGTCTTATGTCAGGGGTCAATGAACTGGGCATCGGAGCAGGTTTCGGCGAAGGCAGGTCAGTGAACTGGATGGAGCAGGGGCGTTATCTGTCAGTGGGCAGCGTTGATGTCAGTGGGCAGCTGGAGCTGGCGACAGGAGGCCTGGCTTGCTGGAGCTTAAGAGCAGGCAGAGGAGGCGGCTACGGCAGGTCGGTCTGTGCGGTGCAGTCTGTGCGCCAGGTAGCCGCCAGTGTGGCTGCTGCTGGCGGAGGCACGCCAGGAGCAGCGGGATCTGTGCGGTGTGTCATTCAGCAGCGTCAACACTGCCCCCCTGTGCCTGCAGTCGTCAAGTTTGCGCGGGCAACTGGAGACATCCACGCACTCTCCGCCGCTGATGTGCGCCTCATTGCGCTGGCACACGGGCTGGAGGTGGCAGCCCATGGGGGCGGCCACCTGCGTGAGCTCCCAGAGCTGCCCATACAGCAGAAGAAGAAGGTGCACGACACCAAGCTAGTAAGCGAAGGGAGTGTTTACATAGAGGGGGGGACAGGTTGAGTGGGGAGGGGTGTGAGGGAGCTGCCGGAGCTGCCCATACAGCAGAGGAAGAAGGTGCACGACACACCAAGCTGGTGCATGGGGGAGGAGAGAATAGATGGGGAAAAGATGCGAGGAGGCCGGGGGAGAAGCGTGGATGTGCAAGCCGGCCGGCCACATGTGCAGAGGGGGAAGCAGGCAGGCAGGCCGGCTTGCTGTTCCAGTGCTTTGCGCTCACAGTGCAGGCAGCTGGGCTTCCCCGCCCCAGCTCCGGCCCAGCCCCCTGCCGCTTGCTCACATCCCCCCACGCCTGCCTCCCCCTGCAGCTGCCCGGTTGGGGCGTGGAGGGCGGCGAGTGGGCTGAGATTGACCGCCTGAACGAAGAGGAGCTGGCGGCGGCCGAGGCGGCGCTTCTGGGCAGCGGGGGCGCTGACGTGGGTGCAGACGGTGCTGACGTGGCCAGCAAGATCGCCAGCCTGAGCCTGGACGACGCGGTTGCTGAGGCGGCTGCGGCGGCTGCGGCGGCAGGTGGAGAGGGACTGGAGGGAGAGCCGGAGTACAGTGAGGAGGAGAGCGAGGAGGATGAGGGGGAGTGGGAGACGGCGGCCAAGTCGCACGCCTCGGCGCGGCGGCAGAAGCGCAGGGTGAGCGGGCGGGCGGGCGGGCAGGGGAGCTCGACCGTTGGAGGCCGGGGTCGGGCGCTTGCTGACAGCGTGGGTGAATGCAGGCTGCATGTGGTTGATCGCTAGCTTGCCGCCTGCATGCCTCTTTACATGATGCCAGACGCTTGCTGGAGGGGGGGGAGGCAGCACAAGACGCTTGCCGGAAGGGGCGAGGCAGTACAAGTGAGGCAGCACTCAGCACCCCTGCTGCCCAGCTGCGCCCTTCCCTTAACATGCATGCTTGCTTGCTGCTCTCTGGCTGGCGCCCGCTGCTCCTCGCAGGACGCACGCAAGGCAGCGTGGCAGGCGCGAACGGCTGCTGCGGCTGCGGCTGCAGCGGCGGCGGCGGCGGCGGAAGGGCAGCAGCAGCAAGACGTGGCAGCTGCTGCCGCGGCTGCAGCAGCAGCGGCAGAGGAGGCGGGGGAGTTTGATTCTGAGGAGGGCAGTGACGAGGAGGAGCATGATGCTTGCTCTCTGGCCAGCGATGACGAGGCGACAGCGACCACAGCAGCGCCTGCTGCGGCAGCGGCCGGCGAGGGCGGGGAGCAGCCGGCGGCGGGTGAGGGGCAGCAGCAGGAGGAGCAGCAGTTTGAGAGCACTGTGTGCATCATCACGGCAGATTTCGCCATGCAAAACGTGATCATGCAGGCAAGTGACAGCCCGCTGCTTGGAAAGCGGCGTTATGGGGTGCCTAGGAAGCGGTTCGTGCCATGCGCTGCAACCGATGCAGAGAGTGTGTTTGAGGGTTTTGTGGCGGCCTCGCCCTGATCCTCTCCACCCCTGTCTGTTCTCGGCCCCTCACCCATGCGCACGCACTCGCACCGCCCCTCCTCCCTGTGTCCACCCCATCCTCTTTACGCCGCCAAAGCCAGCAAGGCGCGCGCGCCCCTCTTTCCAGTGCACACCAACCCTGCCTCTGACTGCCATCTTCCTCGCCCTGCCCCCTCCCCACAGATGGGCCTACGCCTGGTCACGCCCGACGGCCGCCGCATCACCCGCCTGTCCCGCTGGGTGCTGCGCTGCGCCGCCTGCTTCCTGGTCACAAAGGAGATGGGCAGGCTCTTCTGCCCCCGCTGCGGCAATGCGACACTCGACAAAGTGCAGGTGGGGGGCTCACTGCTTGCCTTGTGGGTGGGCGATGAGCAGGGGCCACCTGATGCACGCATGCTGCGTAGAGCCAGCCAGCCAGCCAGCCAGCCAGCCAGCAGCCTCCGTCATCTCGCTCCCATCTTGCCGCACCCGCTGGCCTAGCGTTCGCCCTGCTGGCGCTCCGCCCCCGCCTCCCTGCTTTCCTTTGCCGCTGTAGCTGGTGATGGCGGTACGGGGCCAGACGGTTCTGAGCGGTACAGTTCCCTGTACTCATCCTGCCTGCCCGCCCCTTCCTCCCGCTTGACTCCCTCCGCAGCTGGTGGTGGGGCCGGACGGCTCTGAGCAGTACGGCGTGAAGCGCAAGCACATCCTGAAGGGCACGCGCTTCTCGCTGCCCAAGCCCAGGGTGGGCGGGGTGGGGTGGCCGGCTGCGGGGTGTGTTACACAGGGCAGGGTGGGCAGAAAGGCGGGGTGGGCGGCCGCAGACGGGGGAATGCTGGTGCTGCTGTATGCGTCTCGAGCACCAGTTGGTCTGCCATGCCCGCGCTCCTTGCTTTCACCTTCTAAACACCCATTGTTTGCCGGGCTCCGCTTTAAAACGGAGGCAGCAACCATAATCTAATCCTGCGTGAGCACCCGCTGCTGGCCAGAACGCACCCCATTTGCCCTTGCAACCTTTGCATCTAAGAGCTGCTTTTTCGTGTGGTTGTGTTGTTGCAGGGCGGCCGCCACCGCGACCTGATCCTGCGTGAGGACCAGCTGCTGGCCAAGGCGCACCGGCTGCGCAAGAAGAAGGAGAAGGAGGAGCTGGACCCCTTTGCCCCCGAGTACGGGGAGGACACGTGGCACCAGGTGGGTGCGAGGTGGCAGCAGTGCCACGTCAGCAGGGGTGTGTGTTGGAAGAAAGGGGAAGGGAGGCCCCTGAGTACGGGGAGGACACGTGGCACCAGGTGGGCTTCGGTTGGGTGAGGTGGCGGTGCCCGGTTAGCGGGGGGGTGGTTGGAAGAAAGGAGAACCAGGTGCCCCCTGATCTCGGAGAAAACATGTGGCACCAGGTGGGTGCGAGGTGGCGGTGCCAGGTCAGCAGGGGTGTGTGTTGGAAGAAAGGGGAAGGGAGGCCCCTGAGTATGGCAGGACGGGTGGCACCAGGTGGGCTGTCCTCACTGCTTTTTAATCTGCAAGCGTGGCTCGGGTCCATGACATAGGGCCGGGTCGCATTGTACAGGAGTGCCAACACGCGGCATCGAGGGAGCCAACAGGGGTGAGGTGGCGCCAGGTCAGCACGGCGCCAACCAGCAGCTGACTCCCTCCCTCCTTCCTGCAGGCTGCGGGGCTGCACTATGGGAACAAGGGGGCGGCGGCGCTGCTGGCGGGGTGGAAGAACAATCCCAACGAGCGCAAGCACATTGCCACCAACCGGCGGCGCAAGTAGAGCAAGCAGACCGGCAGCAGCCGGCGGGTTGGGAGACGGTGCCCCAGCAGCGACTCAGCTTTGCCTGCGCCGGAGGCGCTGTGGTAGCGAGGGCAGCAGCGGCGGCGTACCATGCAGGTTGATGTGCCAGCAGGGCAACTGCCTGCTAGCTTGCGTGCTGCCTACGTGCTTGAGCATTGTAAACGCTCGCTTGTTGTAAGCTGCTGCCATCGATGAGGTGCAAGCGTGCATTTCAAGCACCCCCAGCCGCAAAGGAACGCGCGGTGGTGCACCTGGGGCTGCCCCTCTGGTAGCAGCGGGCCTACGACTCGCATCACGAGATGCATCTCAGGGCAAAGCCGTGGGACTCGCAGGTGCAACTTGCGATGAGGGCTTCTTGTCGAGATATGTGACCCTCTCCTGCTGCTGAACAGAGTGCCAGCAGGGGTGCCAGGCGGGGTGGAACCAGTGGTGCAGGGAGCGCGATTCCGTGGAAGACAGTACAAAAAAATGTCCCAAGTTCAGCGCCCAAGTGGGGGCTCGGAGGGGGCGGTTTCTGCTGATGACCTGGCACCAGAAGGCAGGCGTGGCGTGGTAAGCAGCTGACCTCATTGGTGGCTACGGCTGGCGGGGCAGCATTACGGTCCTTGTGTCAACAGGCGCACAGGCGCCCACCCTCAACAATTCAAGTCCCTGTTGCAAAAGCTTTTACAATGCATCATCTCACATAAGTGCACGTGGGGAAGGAAGATCCGATAAAAATGGTCTCAGATAAGCAGTGGCATCAATGGCTGGGATCAATGGCAGAGGGGAAACTGAGTAATTTGTTTTCTGAGAGGCGGAGATAATCTTTCGGCTGTGGCACAAATGCACGCTACAGTGGGGGGTGAGGTGAAGGGTACTGAGGCCGTGGGAGGAGGGGTCAAAAAAAATTATTAGAAGTGGCGTGTGCCAGGCCAAAGCGGGGGGCTGCGCCCCACCTTGCTCTCACCATTGCCAGCGCCCGACACGCCCCGCTGTGTGCGGGCATGGGGCGAGGGGCGAGGGGGTGCCCAGCCAGGCCCGCACCACGGCCATGCCGCCGCCCCCTTGCTGCACACGCCACTCTCAAGGGCATGTGCTGCCCGGGAGGGCTGGTCCAGAGGCTGATGATAATATATATAATAAATAAGCTTAGGTGCTGATGCGGGGGGCCCAAGGGGAGGTGTCCAGGTTGAGGGGGTCAAAGAACTTGTACTTGCCGTTGACCGCCCTGGCGTACACCTGGCTCACCCCCTTCCAGTTGATGACGCCGTAGAAGCCGGACACGTAGTCAGGGCGCTTGTTCTGGTACTTCTGCAGGCGGTTGGAAGAGGTGGGGAGCAGAAGGGAGTGAGCCTCTGAAGCAAGCGCGCCGGGTGAGGGAAGCGGGCAGTCGGGCCGCTTGTTCTGGTGCTTGTGCCATGCATGCAGCCAGGCCAACAGTGCAGGCAAGGGGCGACCAACAGGTTGGGCAGGCAGGAGAGGCAGAGCTGCAGAGCAATTCGGCAGCAAGAGCGGTGCAAAGAACAGCATGCTGTGCTGCCACATGAGCAGCATGAGGCTGCAGCAGGAGCAGTACTGTGCTAGTACTACAGGTGGGTACGCTGTGTGCGCCAGCAAAAGCCGCCTGCTGGGAACTCAGTGCGGCCCCTAACCCAACCCAATCTCAAGACCCGCGTGCCTCCCGCCCATGCTTACCAGGTAGTAAGCGTGCTCCCTGCAGGCGGGGGAGGGATCCATGGGATGTGTGTGTTTGAGGGAGGCAGGTCAGCATGGTGTGCAGCACAATGCAGGGGGGGCCTCTGAGGCAGAGCTGGTGGTGCCCGGCTGGCGCCAGGCGGGCTGGCTGGCTGGCCGGCCATCGGCCTACGCTAGGCTGGCGCCCCGGAAGCACCCCCAGCGCAGCCTAGCCTGGAAATGCAGCTGTTCACATCACTGAGAGGGAATGCCAGCGGATGCAGGATGCTCCTGGGCCGTGCCAGCCCGCCAGCACGGCGGCAGCTGCCCCGCTGCCCCTTGCTGTTGGGTGGCACGGTCTGATTTCCACAAACAGAGTGCAACACGTACCCCTTGGAACAGCAGGGGGCTGCCAGGATTGCCAGGGGGCTGCCAGGAAGCTGCCAGGAAGCACAGCGGGCCCCACTCACCACACATCCAGGCCCAGGATGGGGAAGCCCCGGGTGGCAGCGACGCCCATCAGAGGGTTGTCCTGCAGCAGGGGCAGAAGATGGTGGCAATGAGAAGATGGTTGCGAGCTGCAGCAGGGGGCAGGAGGACAGCTGGCGGGGCTGCGCGCAGCCTCCACAGCTGAGAGGCACCCATTGATTGCCCCTTGCTCTGTGCCGCGCGCTTGAACCATGACATGCTTGTGAACGCCAATCGTCGGCGCTTTCCGCGGCCAGGGGGCATGCAAGGCTTGCCTGGTTGGGGGTGGTGGTGATGACCAGGCTGCCGCCGGTGCGGCTGGGGACGTAGACCAGCCAGGCCCAGCCGCTGCCAAACACGCCGGTGGCAGCGGTGGTGAAGGCCTCCTGGAAGGCGGGGTAGCTGCCGAAAGACTTGACGATGGCTTTCTTCAGGTGGCGAGACGAGTGAGTGGCGAAGGTCTGCATACGTGGGACGTGCGGGTGGGGTGAGTAACAAGGGCCCGGGGCGGGGGATGTACGGTGGGGAGGCGAGGAGGCAGCGGGGGCCCAGCAGGTGCAGCAGGGCACAGGGCTGGGGGACAAGAGAGGGAGGCAGGTGGGGGCGTGAAAGCGACTAGGACACAACAATGGGCCAGCAAGCGCAGGCCGGGAAGGCGTACATGCTGCACGTGCAGCGGAAGCAGGGCGTGAGAGGGCGCAGCCCTTGCCCCCCTGCCCGGGAGCATGTCAGGTGCTGTACACTGCAGCGCGTTATGCTCGCCTGGGCCTAACGCCCCAATCCCTGCACAGGCTGCCACCGTCCCCCTGCGCACACCTGTGTGCCCCAGGGTGCCAGGTTGTGGAGGAAGAAGAGGGCATGGTTCCAAAGGCCGCCGGCGTTGTTGCGGATCTGAGGCGGGGCGCAGGGCAGGGGAGAGGTGCTGGTGAGCTTGCAGCGGGTACCAATAGTGAGGGGATAGGTGTACGGGCTGAGGGAGTGCTTGCAGTGATGGGGGGGAATGCCACTGGGTGGGGAGGATGGGGGGCGGGAGAGTCACAGAGTGGGTTGCCGGGCAGGGAGGCCCAGGTGCATGGCGCGGGGGCTGAGGCGAGGGGTGCCGGGTCCGGCCCCTGCACTGGCCCGGCCCGGCCGCCGGCGGCAGCCCGGGATGGCCACTGGCAGGGGCGCCCCACACGCTGCACCACCGTGACATGTTAGCACCGCTGCCCCCGCCTTGACAACGCGTGCCACACACCGCAGTCTCGCAGGTCGTGTTCTTGATTTGCTTGCGGCCCACGCTGGATACCATGGCGTGCAGGGACAGCTTCCTGAGCGGCCTGCACACTCCCAGCAGCGCATCGTTCA
Organism: Micractinium sp. NFX-FRZ; assembly: GCA_029339195.1. Classification (NCBI taxonomy): domain Eukaryota; kingdom Viridiplantae; phylum Chlorophyta; class Trebouxiophyceae; order Chlorellales; family Chlorellaceae; genus Micractinium; species Micractinium sp. NFX-FRZ. Next base: position 15,269 of record JAPTJF010000762.1, read on the forward strand.
GCCGGGTGGCCGCCGTCTGGGTGTGCCTGCACAAGGGCGGTGGGCGGGTGGCGGCAGGCGGCATGTGGGCGAGCCATGTGAGGGTGGGGAGTGGCGCTGGTGCGCCCGCAAAGGGTTGGTGCGGGCGCGTGAGCGGGGGGTGGGCAGGTCAGCAGGTACTGCAGGCAAGATGAGCAGGTACTGCAGGCGAGGCGTGTGGCCGGCGGGTGGCCGCAGAAGGTGAGGCGCGGCAGCTGGCGGCAGCCGCAGGCGGCGGTAAGTGCGGGAAACCCCATCGCCAGGAGCACTGACAAGGCTTTCCAGGGCGGAAGGGTTCCGCCATTCAACGCCAACGTGCAGTGCCAACCGCCTCCTTCAAATCAAATTAGACGGGCGTGTGGCGGCGGCGCGGCGGCGTGCGCACGACGGGGGCGGCCAGCAGCAGGCCCCCCCCCCCCCCCCCCCCCCCCCCCCCCCCCCCCCCCCCCCCCCCCCCCCCCCCTCCT
>JAPTJF010000763.1:0-15579 GCA_029339195.1 Micractinium sp. NFX-FRZ
GCCTGCCAGACAACTGACTGGCTGTGCGGGGGCCACGCCAAGGTCTACGCTGCGCTGGCGGCACTGCATCCCGTCACTGTATGCCTCATAGTTTACTCCACTTTCTCGCTGGTAATTACACACAGAGCACAGGTCAGAAGACAGGTCCGACCAGCACAACCAAACGCAACGCACAGGATGCCTCGAATCCAAGCTGGCGCGGGGTGCAGGTTGGGGGGCTCGCTAGCGGGGCTCCCAGCAGGGCCCATTCGCCTCTGGCAAGCGTCAGGCGATCCCAAAGTCTGGCCGGTTGTAGAGGGGCCGCAGGAAGCCGGGGTGGTGGAGCGAGCGCACCTCGTGCCCCAGGCAGTACAGCAGCTGGCCACGTGTACCGCTGGCGTCGTCCAGGCACACCACGTCCTGCACAGAATAATGGGAATAATGCAGTATGGTGGTGCCAAGGGGGATGGGCGCACTGTGTTGTAGCCAAGGGGTGCAGCTTCAGGGGCGGGGCAGCGTGTGTCAGGGGTGTACACCGACCACCACAGGCCTGCTGCCAGCGCTCCCTCCCTCCTCCCTCCCTGTGCTCCCCTCCCCGCCCCGCCCCCTCCCCACCCCTCCCTCCGCCTCCCCGTGCCTGCTTGCCTTGAACCTAAACTGCCGGTTGGCCAGCGCCGCCTCCAGGTCGGGCGACTTGTCCCGATACGGGTGGTCCAACAAGTTGATGCCCAGCCCCAGGGCGGCCTGGTAGGCGGGGGAGAAGCGGGCGATGTAGAAGGCCACGTGCCAGCCGCTCCACAGGCGCGCCGCGGCCTGCGCACGGGTCGGCACACGTGGGGTGATGTGGTGAGCGGACGGGGAGTAAGGTGGAGCAGCGGCAGCGGGCGGAGCAGGCCGGGGATGGCGGCAGTGGGGAGGCAGGCACAGCTGGCGGGCTGGCAGCGCTGGCAGCGTTGGCAGGCAGGTGCACGTGGCGCGCCAGCGCAGGGCCCAGGTATGGGCAGGAAGCGGGGCGGGCGCTGCCCCGCAGCGGGTGTCGCCTGCCTGCTCACACCACCCGCGCGGCAGCCGCCCAATTAGGTGCATCCCCAAGCGCCCGCCCCACCTCTGCCGAGTGCTCCCCCAGGGAAGCATCCTCGGTGAAGCGCAGGCGGGAGCCCGGCCCCAGGTACACGGAACACTCGGCGGGGGCGGGGGCGGGGGTGGGCCCCAGACCGCTGCTGCCGCTGCTGCTGCTGCTGCCGCCTAAGTTGCTGCTGCCGCCGCCCTCCTCCTCCACCCTGGCCCCCAGCAGTTCACTATAGAACCGGCCAATGAGGTGGGCGGTGCCTGCGGGGCAGAGGGCGGGGCCCCCGGCCGGGGGAGGAGTCATGCAGAGGTCGGTGGGTGAGAGAGGTAGGCCGCGCAGGTAATGGGGCCTCCATCCACCTGCACCGAAACCCGCCTACACTCCCCTCTGCCTTGATGCTTGCCCTGCTCGCCCTGCCTGCCCGCATGCACGTGCGCCCTGCCCGCCCGCCTGCCTGGCCCCCATTCCCTGCCAAGCCCTGGCTGGTAGGTGGGTGCTCACCAGGGAAGCAGGGCAGCCGCAGCTCCGGGATGCCCGCTGCGCATGGGAAGCCGGGGGTGGCGTCCTGCAGCAAAAAGCGCTGGCCCCAGGGACACGTGACAGCGATGCTGCCTATGCTGCCGCCACCGCCGCTACTGCTGCTGCCGCTGCTGCATCCTCCGCTGTGCTGCTGTGCCTGCTGTGGTTGGTGCTGCGCCAGCTGGAAGCTGAACTGGGTGCCGCTCAGCAGAGGCTCCAGCCTGGCCAGGCGCTCGGCGGCGCGCTGCAGGCTGCCGCTGCCAGCGGGCGGCAGCTGCAGCACGATTGTGCCTCCCGTGCTCTGGTGCGGGCCCTTGATGACGTGCAGCTGCTGCCGCCCGATGTTGTACCTTGGGGGGGGGGGAGGAGGGAGAGGAGGATGGATGAGTGTGAGCGTGATGAAGAGGAAAGGGGGTAGGGGAGGAGGGGTGGGAAGGTGGGTGAGTCTGGGGCAGGAGACTGTAAAGTATGATACAAGTGAGATGCACAGCGGAAGATTGGGACAGCTGAGCTACAAAACAAGTGCAAAAGGCAGGCGGTCAAGCTGCCAGGCTGGTAGGGCAGGCGAGCGTCCAGGCATGCAGGCGTGCGCACCAGGTGACAAAGGGCCCGCCGCGCTGCCAGCCCAGGGTGTCTGGGTCGGGTGTGAGGCCCAGGCCCTCGGAATAAAACACACGGGCCAGGTCCAGGTCAGGCACCTGTGGCCAACAAGGGGCAGGGGGTGGGGGTGGAGGGTTAAAGGGGAGGAAAGATGGCAAGGGGGGAGGGGGGAGGCAGCACGGGCCTCTGCATGGGAAGGGGGCAGAAGCCCCAGGGAGGAGGGGTGCAGGAGGCCAGCAGCGGATGTAAGCATGCAGGCAAAGGTGCACGTCCTCTTCGTACCAGTTGCACAAACTTAATGCTCCCCATGACCCGTCTGCTTCCCACATCCCTGGAACCTGCGTGTGAGTCTCACTTCCAGGTTCACATGCTCAAGATGCACAGCATTGCCCACGTCCTGCACGCTGCTGCTGCCGCTGCTGCAGGGTGCGTGTTCAGGGCTGGTCGGCGCCCCCGCTGCCGCCGCTGCTGCCGCCGCTGCTCCGCCGCCGCCTGCATCGCTCCGAGCAGTACTTGACCTCATCCCAAACCTTCTCCCATTTCTTCCGCCACTCAAAGGGCCTGCAGGGTGTGGGTTCGGGAAGCGGCGGTGGAGGAGCGGCGGGCTGAAGGCAGGCTGAAGGCGGGAGGTGTGGTCTGCCTGGCAAAGCTTTCACTGTTTTTCACAGAAAGCAGACGCTCATTGGAGGCCCTAAGTGGGTGGACACACCAGCAACAGCTAAATTTCAGCAGCTGCGCCGCTGGCAACGAAGCGGCAGCCGTGAGCGGCACCAGCAGGCGCCCAGGCGAGCAGGGGCGTTTGCGCACCGTCCACACACTGCGCATACTTTGGTGTCCTTCTGTGCGCCACCACGGCCGCCTTTTGCGTGGACGGTGAGCGGCGCGCGGCCCAAAGCGACGGGCGCTCTGCACAGCACTGGTACGCGAGCGACATGGCTCCAAGACATGCCCTTGTTATTGAATTGAACGAGGAGGGACCCACATCGGCGTGCATGGCCGGTGATCGCTACTTGTATGGTGCTGCTGCTGCCCCGCACGCTGAGGTGGCTCAGGTGGCTGGCCGCCGGCTGGCGTGCTACATCACTGCAGCTGTGTGCAGTGCGTTGTACGGAATTGTGATGCATTCTTCAACTGCGAGCATTCCCTACCTGTTATGACTCTGCATCTCCTGCAACTGAAGCTGCTGCACTGGGGTTGTGCATCACCGGCCACGGTTGCTTCTGAGGGCTTGCAAAGGTTGCTGTCTCAAACAGTGGCTGGCACAACGTGGAGTGATGAACCCTCAGGCCCTTCAATATCATGTGATAGATCACTGAATACAATAGGGATCGCCCCACCAGAAGCACTCTGCGTGGATGCCGGCGGCCCAAAGCATGGAGACAGCGCACGCAGCACCTCCATAGGAATAAGCGGCGTGACCCAGCGCTCCCTGCAAACCAGCCTCATCTATGCATGCGTCCACTCAGCATGATATATGGCAGCGGGCCTGCTAGCTGTGCTCTGTCACCAGCGAGTCTGTCAGTCAGCCTATCATGCTGCTCGGCTACAGACGGTGCCCGTAAAAGCGGAGCCGTTATTCCCAAAACAAATCTAAGCAGCTTCACTGAAACATGACATGAAGCTACATTTGGATCGGGATTCCTTCAGCAGCATTCTGCGACATGTGATTGAAACCTTGAGTGCAGTGGCGGCTGGTCGGAGGCGGCCGCCGCGGCGGGGACGCCAGCTCACGCCTGGTGGCAGGATGAAGTGGATCCCTGCCCACCCTGACGCGACCGTGCCGCGCTGCTTGCATCACTCGTGTGCTCACCGTCTGACGTGCCGAGGTGCCCCAGCCGGGCGCAAGGGTTGTGCGCGGGCTTGAAAGTGTCGGAGGCCGGCACTTGTCTCATTTCCTGGGCGTGTGATTGGTCTTCGCGTGTGCTAGATCGCTGCCTGCAAGCGCCTGCAAGCTTAACCCAGCCACCCGTGCTGCCCACTGCAGGCCCACCTACCACTGTCGGCGATGCAGCTTTCGTGCAGCTCCCGTGCTCTGGCCGCCGGCCTGCAGCGGCGAGGTGAGCTGGGGGTGCATCGGGGCAGCCTGAGCCGCCTCAAGACATTAAATGGCTCCTGCAGGCTCCTCCCGCCGCTGCCGCCACCCGCAACACCCACGTGGCTCACTGCGCCGCCACCATCTCAATCTCTCCCTCGCTGCGTCACTCGCTGCCCTGCAGCCACCAGTGCGCCACGCTGCCGGCGGTCCAGCCGCCTTTGCGTGGCAGCCAAGCTGGTGCTGACGCCCACGGGCAGCGGGCAGACGGAGCACATTGGGGAGGAGGTGGCGCTGCCGTCAGCCATCGAGCTCAAGGAGGGGCTGTTTGAGGTGGGTGACCCCTTCCTTGCTGCTGTCTCTAAAGCGTGCGCAGGACCAGGTTGCGTGATGACGAAGCTGGGTCGGAGGATCGGGCTGGGGGCGGCGAACTGGCCAGCTGGGCATGCCCCTCTGCCCGCCCGCGCGGTACGCAGCTGGCAGGAAGTACGGAACCCGCCCCCAGAGCCCGCCTCCAAGGCGCACCTGCACCTCACCCTGTCACCCTCCCTTGCTGTGTTGCCCCTGCCTGTGCCCTGTGCCCCCGCCCCTGCCGCAGCTGGGCCGTGCCGACCCCGCCGACATCGTCATCCCCATCCCCACCATCTCTACTCGGCACGCCATGCTGCGCGTAGCAGACGGGGAGCCCACACCCGCCGGCGTGCAGGTGTGGCACCGGCAAGAAGGGTGTAGCAACAAGTTGCCGTGGGGGTGGCCATGGGTATGGTGGGGGCTTAGGAGGCGGGAGTGGACTGCGATGCTCGCAAACCGCGCCCGCCTCTCCCCTCTTCCTCCCTCCTGTCACTTCCCCTCTCTCCCTGGGCCCTCTGCCCTGCTGTGCCATGCTCGCGCCATGTTGACGATGAGGGTGGCATGCGGTGCCAATCGGCGCAGGTCACCCAACCGTTCGCCAAAAGCAAAACCCTCGTGAACCGTCCAGCCCATATTCAATCAGTCACCTGCACCTGCACCCACCCCTCTCAACCCTCCTGCCTGCTCACGATACGTGCGCAACCATCCCCCCACTAACCCTCACCCCCGCAGGTCACCGACCTGGGCAGCACCAACGGCACGTTTGTGATGGGGGAGGAGCTGGAGCCGATGAAGGCGGTGAGGCCATGGGAGGGATGCGTGGGAGGGAGGGAGACGAGGAGGCTGGGTGGTGACAGGACCGGGGGAGAAGTGCAGTTGGCAGGCAGGCCGATGGCCAGGCACTCGAGGAAGGGCAGCAGCGATGAGAGCGGGGAGCTGGAGAGGGTCGGGGAGGGTGGGAGGGGGATGTGGAAATGGTTGGGGTGGAAATGTTTGGGGGTAGAGGAGATGGGAAGGGGCCTGGGATTGGGGAGGGGGAGCTCAGCAAGGTTGCTGGGCAGCAAGGTGGTGGGGGAGGGAGGGACAACTCGGGATGGCCATGGAAGGTGAGCTGGTGGCAGGGGCCTTGCCACCAACAGAAGGGGCGGTTGGCAGCGTGAGGAGGGACGGCAATAGCAACCCCCGACGTTTCCCAACAAGCCGCCTCTCCCGCCCTCCCCTGTGCCCCTGCCCCGCAGGTGGCGCTGCCTGTGGGCGGCGAGGTCATCTTTGGGGACAAATATTTGGCAGCCTTCCGCCTGGAATGGGTGGAGGAGGACAAGCCCGCAGCCGCTGCTGCCCCAGAGGCGGCGGCAGAGCCTGCCACCCCCGCGCCTGCCCCAGAGGCGTGAGCGCGTCCCTGGCTTGGTTGGCCGCGACCCCCGCTTCTGGCCCCCGTTGTGAGATAGCGCCACATGTGGCAGCAAGCCCCATTTCCCCCCACCCCCTTGCCCCCTCCCATCACTGCTGGTTCCCTTGTTTGCACTGCGTTTTGATGCCGCCGATTTTGCCCCCGCTGCGGGGCCCTCCCTCTCTGTAGTTGTCGCCGCTGCCGGAAGCCCCGCTTCCCCACTGGTGTGCTGTGCTCTTGAGCTGCGATGCTTGTAAGCACCTGTCTTCGCTCGCAGAGTTGCGCCTTCCAGAGGCTGACAAGCTTATAGCGCCAAAGGTGCAAAGGGAGTACTTTACAGGAGTGAACCGGGGTTTGCACACACCAGGGAGAGGGTAGAAACACGCACTGCTGACCGCGGCGACGCCAGGAGCCAGGACAGTGGCAAGTGCCTGCCACACAAATAGGAGCCAGGGCACAAATGCAGGCGGCTTTGGGGCAGCGTAAGCGCTAATGCGTAGCGCAAAAGCGGGGCGAAGAAGAACATTCAGTGTGCAGGTACGAGCGTGGCCTCCACCCAGCCCCCTCCGTTGGGCGCCTCCACGAAGGGGATGCCCCGCTCTGACAGCAGGCGCACCACCTGCAGGGGCAGGGCGCAAATGGGGCAGGGCAGGGCAGGCAAGCAGCAGGGTTGACCTCCGGCGCTTGTGAACAGCGGCACTGAACCAGAGACAGCGCTGGCACAGGCACCACCACCTGCAGGCGCTTCCAAAGATATCCACAGGCGGTGCGCAGCAGCGGGGCAGGCACGCACAGTCTGGCCTGGGGTTCCATCCGTGCCAGAAGCCTGCCCAGGCAGGCAGCAGGTGAGCCACGGAACATGGGACAAGGCTAAGAGCATCCCAAGCAGCGCCCGGCAGCCACCACTGACCTCTGGCTTGATGCGCGCCGCACCCCCGGTGCTGTGCAGCCCCTTGCCGGTGATGTAGCGCACCACCACGCCGCCGGGGATGGACTGCAGGGGGCAGGCAGAGGGGGCAGAGGGGGCAGGCAGGTGAGCATTGGGGCAGGTGTGGTGGGCAGGCACAGGGGGCAGGCGGCAGGTGGGCAACACTGGAGATGGGCAGAAACTCCAGGTGAGCTGCTGCTGCCCGCGGCATGGCCTAGCTCGCAGCTCCCCACACTGCGCTGTCTCCATCCAGCACTCACAGACCTTAATCGCCCGCACTTCTGGCAGGGTGCGGCGCTCGCCAGCGGGGGCACAGCACACCACGCGAATTTCAGACCAACCCATCCCAGGCACTCCCGCCCGGCCACCCCGCCACCTCCTCTCCCCCCCACCTCTGGCAGGTTGCGGATGCCGCTCTCCACCGTGCCCAGCGCATCTGCCACCGTCTGGCCGTGCAGGTCCACTCTGATGTGGGGCAGCCCGTTGGCCGCGTTGCTGCGTGGCGGGGGATGCAGGCAGGGGATGGGGTGAGGCGTGGGGCAAAGGGAGCTGGGGTGGGCGCATGGGGTGGTCATGTGATAGGGATGGGTGGGCAGGCGCGGTGGGCAGGTTGGCAAGCAGGCACGCGTGCAGCACTCACACTCGCTTGCTGATGCGGCGGGATGCCTTGCTCTGCTCCTCATGGAACTGCTGGCGGTACTCCCGACCCTGCAGCACAGAAGCAGAACACGAGGCAGGCACAGCGCACAGTCAGCGTCAGCCAGGCAGCCAGCCTGCTGGTAGAGTGCCTGTGACGCCGCACCTCCTGCCGCTGCCCACGCATGCTGTCTGCCCCTTGCTGCAAGACACCCTGCTTGACAAGTGAGATCAGGGCATCGCTGCTGCAGCGGAAGCAGCGGTGGCCCAGCCCGCTGCTAACCCAACTCACCCGCATGCTGAGCTCTGTGGCAGCAGTGTGGTCGCCCCGCGCGTGCGCCTCTGCTGCCAGCTCGAAGCAGCGCCGGTAGGCCTGCTCCAACCGCTGCGCCTGAGCGCGCTCTTGCTGCAGCGGGGTGAGGCGGCAGCGGGGAGGCAGCGCTGGGCAGATGCCCCTGGGCTTGCAGGCCAGGGACAGGCAAGCAGGCTGCACGTGTGATGCTGCTGCACTGCTGTTCAGCATTCCATTGCTCTCCCCCTACTCAGTCCCATGAGACCGCTGCTGGCTCCCCGTGGACTTGAAATGTAATTGATTGATTGATTGATTAAACCAAACACCCAGCACATTAAGGCGACCAGCCCAAGTCACAGTCTCACCTCATAGATGGTCTGGTTGCGCAGGTAGGTGGCCTCAGACAGCGACAGCGCTGCTGGCGGTGCGCTGGGCTGCTCCGCCGCTGGCGGTGAGCGCGGCAGCCCCGGCGGTGCACTGGGCATTGGCGAGCCTGCCGCGCTGCCGCTGGTGGTGCTGCGCGGCGGCAGCGGCACGGGGCGCGGCAGCGCCGCGGCCAGGCCAGCAGGCACCTTTGGCAGCGGGTGAGCCGCAGGCGAGGGCTCCACCTCCACCTCTGTGTAACCCGCCTCCCTCATTGTGCGGCGAGCAGACGCCAGGTCATAGCTGCAGGCAGCCAACGCAGCCTGCAAGGGAAGCAGCGTGGGGTCCGTTGCCGGACAGCAGACGGGAGGACAGGGCGTGGGTAACGTGCTGCGCGGCAACCTGGGCGGGGCGGGGCACCACGCGCTGGCCTTCACAGCACAGGGCCGACTCGTTGCCAAGACAGTGCATCAAGCCAGCGCCAAGCCAGCGCAGGTCAAGCCAGTACGGCAGCAGCCGGCAGCGCACCTCCAGCGCCTCGGGCAGCACCCCAGGGAAGCGCCGCGCCAGGTGCTGCACCTTGGGCCGCACGTGCTGCGGCAGGCTGCTGTCGCTGCGGGCCTGGGGCTCGGGCGGCGCCACGGCAGCGGCGGGGACACTTGCAGCCGCCGCTGCCGCGCTGTGCGCGCCGCCGTTCAACCCCCTGCCCACGTCCTCTGCTGCAAACGTGCGCAGCAGGTCGGCGGCAGCAAAAAGGCTGCCATCGCAGGCCGCCAGTGCAGCAGCCACCTCCTGCGCTGCAATGAACTTGAACTCAGCCCGCAGCAGCTCCTCCTTCTCCTTCAGAGGCAGCTCATCCTCGCCCTCTGGGGACAGCGGGCGCCCCGCTGCACAGCCTTGCGCGGTGAGCGGCAGGGTGGCAGGGAACACGCCGTGCTCCATGCCCGCCAGCTCCTCTGCAGTCAGCCCCGCCTCCCAGCTGCTGCCCGCCGCGCCGCCGGCCCGCACCGCATCCTCGTCGTCACTCCCACTGCTGAAAGACTCCCACCCCAGCGCATCAGGCAAGCCAGCGTCGCTGCCCCCCTCCCCCGAAGCGTTCTCCACGCAGGAGGAGAGCATGATGAGCTGGTCCAGCCCCGACTGAGGCGCGTCACTGTACCGCTGCAGCACGTCGCCCACCACCTGAGGCAGGAGGGCAGGCAGGGGCAGCAGGGGGACAGTGTGAATGTCACGGCTGGAACTGGCTGCACACAGCAGGCACATAGGCAGCCTGCTAGCCTGGGTGCTGGCTTGCAGGCAGCTGCTGCAACCGTCTGTGCCCTTCATCAACACACATGTCCACCGCCAGCCAGCCAGCGGCCACCCATCAACCCTGGACGAGCCCCGCCCGCCGCCCCGCCCTCACCTCCCGCTTCAGGTTGGGGAACATTTGCAGGTAGAACTCCACGGCGGCCACCAGCTCGGCGGCGCCAAAGCCCTCCTGCTGCTGTGACGCCGGGCGCGGCAGGTGCGCCAGCGGCGCCGCAGAGTCACGGATGGGGCTGGAGGTGCCAGAGAGCGAGGGGCTGGCCAGGAGGTGTGCCAGGTGGGGCATCAGGGCTGCCAGTGCGTCGTCGTCAGAGTGTGACGAGGAGGGGTGCTGGTTGCAGAAGGGGGCGCTGCCCAGCGGAGTGGGTGGCAGCGGGCTGGGGTGGCCCTCCTCCCGCTGGGGCGTGCGGTGCTCAAAGCTGTCCAAGCAGGTGTCAGGGGCGCTCCATTGGTCAGATGCTGGGGCGGGGTAGGGGAGGGCGAGGTTGATGCCAGGAGGCGGCGCCAGGTGGTTGACATTGGAGCAGCTCGCGGGCGGGTGCCCACTGGCTGCGGCAGGGGCCAAGGGCCAACAGGGCCACCAGCCGCGGCTGCCGGGAGAGACGAGCGTGGCACGGTGTGCGGGTGCCCGGCCTCTGGCCTGCCCCGTGTCCAGAGTTATCAGCCCCGGTATGATGTCTGAATAGTCATCCATGTCAGTAACGGCACCCTGCAATGATGATTGGCGCATGAGGCGGGGGCCTGTGTGGGTTGCCGGCTGCAGGGCAGCACAGAATGCCGAAGCAAGGAGGGTGCACCCTTAGGGCAGCTGGGCCGGCACCCCGAGCAGCACAGCACAACTGCCAAGCCGGAGACCTCTACAAAACCGCAAACAACAACAACCCTGATTGTCCCCCCTGGCCAGCCACCACAGACGCCGCACCTGCCGATTGCCAGAGGGTGGGGTTGTCGCGGCCAAAGTGGCCACGTCGGTGGGCAAGTGGTGCAAGGCGCCAGTCAGGGGATTGAAGTTGTAGTTCTGATCCGCGCCTCCCAAGTGAGGTGGGCGCCCCGCCTTGGCTGGCGTGCTGCCTCGCTCCGCCGGGAAAAGCACAGAATTCATTGCCTGCCGGGGGGCAAAGAGGTGCAAGGCGGGGAGGGTGTTCAGATGCAGGTGCCAGGCAAGGCTGGAGGCACAGGCCAGGGGGGGAGTTGCAGGCCCAGCAGCTACTGCACGCAATGTACATGCTGTAGCAAGGGTTGCGTCTGGCACAAGGCTGCCTGCGTAGCGCTGTTCGTCATCCCTTGCATCCCAAGCAAAGCAACCGGCGTCTGCACCTGTCCTGTCGGCAGCGCCACGGGGGCCGGCAACGGGTCGCCGCCGCACGCCGGCTCGTCGGCCTGCAGCTCCAGCAGCTTTTCCAGCGTCACCTCGTGATTGTTGTCGCACTGTGGTGTGAGGTGCGGGGGGGGGGAGACAGACAAGGGTGGGTGAGGAGGAGCAGACAGGACAGTGGGTGCTTGCTCTGGCGCGCGTACGGCTGGGTTGGCGGCGCCCGCTTCCTTCTCCCCGGCGGCTTCGCACCTGGGTGGCGACATCTCGAATCACGTTGATGCTATACGAAGGAAACATCTCTGCTAGAGATTCGAGGCTGAGTGCCGAAGACATGGCTGGGCAGGCCTACGCACAAAGGGGGAAGCAGGTTTGGGTGGTCGATGCGACGCGGCGGGTGCTGAGCGGGCAAGTGAGCGGCGGCAGGCGGCAGCTGGGGCCGCGTGCGGGCGAGCGTCCGCGGCGCCTGGTGGCAATGTCGAGGTTCATGCGGCGCCTGGAGGCTGCTTGCAGCAGCTGGCACTGAGGGCTTTCGGCCATTCGAACGCTTCCAGGGTAGGGAACGCTCGCGTGCTCGGCTCCCGTTAAACACCGCAACCTCGAGCTCACCACGCAGTGGTTGAGCGGGGGTGCGACGGAGCCTCCACGCTCAGGCAGGTGGCCGCTGTGCTCAAGGGAGCGCGGATACATGCCTCGGCGCCGTCATTCTTGAATAGGTGAACATAACGCACAGAAGGGGGCCCCAGCGCCCCTGCCGTGGCTGGTGCGAGGGTTGGAACCGGCCGCCCGCCACCTGGCCCGCCAACAGCGTGGCGGCACTGCAGGCGCAACTCAGGTATCACTTACCTGCCCAGTTCGACTGGGTGACTTCGGCTTCAGGAAAGCAACTGCTAGTGAGATGCTGCCAATCCAGCTCCTGCTGCACGCTGCTGGTGCCAGCACAAACAGCACGACCGTCGAGCACTGTGCTTGCGGGGTGCAGGTAGCCTGGACCATCCGCAGAGGCCCACATCGTTCCTTGCCGCGACACACCGTGTGGTGAGCTGCAATCTTTGACCGCCTGGAACTTGGTTGCTTGCCGGCTGTTCCTTGTCCTCCGGTTCTTTCCGCCACCCCCCCGTTAATTGGGGGAGACTTCCCTTGCGGCCACAGCTCCTTCCGCAGGGCCAATGTGCGCTTGGTTCAGGCAGCACCGCTGTGCCAAGCTCATCCTCACAATGACGCTGTGCCAGCCAGCAAACTTGGGAAAGTTCCGGCGTGATGCATTCCATGGGAAGGAGAGGCATGGGATGCCAGCAGCACCCACGCCGCAGGTACCACGCCACGCGCCTGCCCAGGTCACTGGTTGAACCTGCAACACCAATGCCAAGACGGCTGCCATTGGGCGAGACACACAAGAACACGGGGCGTCCAGCTGCACAACAACCAGGCAAGTGGTGAGTGGCACTGTTGGCCACCCTTGGGGACGGCGCCCTACAGATGGCTGCGGGTGCTCCTTCACACCCGGCAGGGCGCAGCCGCTGAGGCCAGAGGCGTTGCCTGCCTCCAAGCCCTGCGGGGGCCGGTGCACTGGCAGTGCTTGTACGAGTGCGTGCCATGGTGGGCACACGATCCCCGAGGGTGGCCACGGAGGGATTTGAATGCGGCACGCCATTGAATGCATGCATTTGTTGCCTGTAGGAGGTTGGCGACCTCGGCGCTGCTGCTGGCCAATAATAAGCAACGGCCCGCCGGACCTCAAGGTGGGGTTCCACACCTTGGCGCCACGGCGTGCCGCCACCTGCTCGCCGTCAACGCCGATAGCACTCCCTTGGGCCCTGCCGCTTCTCCTGAGCCCTGTTTTCATAACCGCTCACTACTGGGAACCGTTTACGAAAACGGCGTCCTTCCCAATGTTCTGTTTACTGGAGCGGCTCCATGTGCCGGACGCCTGCTGGAAGGAGCATTTGACGGCCGGCCCACCTGTACGGCTGACAAGCCGCCGTTGCTGTGACACGGGTCCGGGAGGTTTTATGCCTGCAGTAGCTAGATGCAGCGGAGCGTCTTAAGATTGGAACGCGAACCGAAAGTGGCGCTGCACGAGCAGGGCAACAACGCCACCGCGAGAGAGCTGACTGGACCTGACTTGGCCACAGTACTGTTCCTTCTTGACATGCCCCGTCCGCCGTGAGACATCACTCGCTCCAGCCATTGGGCCCAAGAACGATAGCGCCCAAGCTCCAGGGGCTGAGGCTATCAAACCGGGGAAGCAGAGTACGACGAGCGCACGGCCAAATGCCCGCTGTGACGCCGCCCTTCTGTGGGCTTGAACGCCACGGCCGGGCTTGAGGCGGCACTGGCGCTGAGTACTCAGGCCGTGGCCGCGGGCGGACGCTGCAGACGGCCCATGGCGGCGGCGGTGCCACCGCTCCCGCCGCCCCGCGCGTCGGTGGGGCACGCCGTGCTCCGCTGCGCCCTGGCCCTGGCTCTGCTGCTGTCCAGCACCACCCATGGATTTCCCACACCAGGATTGTCAGGCAAGTGCGGTTGAGGCAGCGGGTGCGGGCTGCACACGCAGCAATGCTGGCTGTGGCAGCTGCCGCTGCCAGGCGCCACATTCGAAGAACCTGCTGCAGCCGCCTGCGCACCCGTCGGCCAGCCTGCCTACCAATCCCTGCACACGCAACACGCCGCAGCCAGCCAGGGCACCGCCCAGTGGCCATCAAAGCTGTTCCGCAATGACCTGAGCTGGCCTGCCTGCCATGCTGCAGGGAGGCGTGCGCAGGGTGCCGCGGCCGCTGGCTCCCCGCTCCGCAGCCCCAGGCGTGCCTTGCAGCAGGCACCGCTGGTGGAGTACCCGGTGGGTGGGTGGGTGGGCACTGCTCTACGTCACCCGCAACACTTTGTTAGACGCAGATGCATGCTGATATCAATATGTGTTGGCGGGCAGTGGAAACACAGCAGGCACAGGCTGGTGAATTGCGGGGTGCAATCATCTGCAGGGCTATCAGGAGTGATGGGAACCTTCCCCGCCGCGCCACCCCCGCTGCTGCCCCGCAGTTGAGTGCTAGCTTTGGCGGCCCTGAGCCCAGCGCCGACAGCGGCCAGTTTGCCAACCCCACCGACGTGGCCACCGCCAAAGACGGGAGCATCTATGTGAGAGGCAGACAGGGGGGAGGCGCACTTGCTGTGGGATGCCCGGCCAGCCCACCACAAACCCTTTGCATGCGAACCGCTGCGCCGCCATGTGCCTGCTCTGGCTCATGAGCTACCACGTGGGCACTGCTTCTCACGCACACCCGCCTCCCCCTGCCCCGCCATGCCTGGCCCCCCATGCAGGTGCTGGACTCTGGCAACGGGCGCGTGCAGCGGTTCAGCCCCGCCTTCCAGTTCCAGGAGCAGTGGAGCACCGTCGGCGGGCGGCCGGTGGGGTTGGCAACCGATGTGCGGGGCAACCTATACATTGCAGATGCGGGCGTCTTCCGAATCCAGGCCTTTGACCCAGCCGGCAAGCTGCTGCGCCAGTGGGCGTCCAGGGGCGGCAACCGGGACGCGATTGCCGGCATTGCCGTCGACTCGCAGGACCTGGTGTATGTGGCAGACAGCCGCAACAAGCGCATCCAGGTGGGCATGCGGCTCCAGGCAATCAAGGGCGGGGCAGGGCGGGGCCGGGCGGAGTGGTGTGTGGTGCTGAGGGGTGTGGAGCAGGCTGGAGGGGTGTGGAGGCGGGTGGGTGTGGGCCTGCACAGGTGGGTGCACAGGTGGGGTGGGCAGGCAGGTGGGCAGGCGGGGCGAAGTTTAGCGGCCGAATTGCATGGTGTGGTGTGGGTTGCTGGCGGGGGCAGCGCTGCAGGCGCCACATGGCGGGGAGATCAGCACTGCAGGCGAGCACAGTGAATGTTCCCTCCTGGCTGGGCTGCTGCTTCGTGCGCAGCCACCTGCAGCCTCCCCTCCCGCTGTGCAATGAGGCCAGCACTTGAGACGTGTGAAGCCACCCACCACCTCCCTCGTGCCTGCAGATCTTTGGCACCAACGGCACCTTTGTGCGGGAGTGGAGCAGTGCGGGCGGCCAGCCCTTCCAGTCCCCCAGCTACCTCGCCATCGACGGCAGCGACAACATCTACGTCGCCGAGTCAGGGGTTGATGAGGCAGATGGGCAGATCAAGAAGCTGAGCCGCGGCGGGCAGCTGCTGGCCAAGTGGGGCGGCCTGGGGGACGGTCCCTCTGAATTCAGCGGCATCGGCGGCCTAGAGACAGATGCCGCCGGCAGCGTGTACGTTTCCGACCTGTGGAACTGCCGGGTGCAAAAGTTCTCCCCCGCCGGCGCCTTCCTGCTGTCCTTTGGCGCCTGCGGGGGCGAGCCCTCCCAAGTGGACATGCCCCGCGGCCTGGCAGTCGACAGCACCGGCGCCGTGTGGGTGGCGGACGAGGGGCAGAGCGCCGTGAAGCGCTACGGCAGCGCCCCCAGACCGTGAGTGGGGAGTGGGAGGGGCATCAGCACCGCCGGGCGGCGCTGCCGATGTGTGTGCGTTTTGCATGCCTGCCTGCACGTGCATGTCAAGCAGGCGTGCCTGCGCCCCACACCCATGCCTGCCCCACGCCCCCACCTGCCTGCTAAGCCTGCTGCATTCCACCATTACATGTGGCTGCTGCAAGTCTGGCAGTGGCTGCGCATCTCCCTCACAAACGCATTCTCCGCTTGCTTTGCCGCTCTGTGCAGACCGCCGCCCTCCCCACGGCCGCCGCCCCCGTCCCCCCCACCCCCCCCCCCCGCCCCCCCCCCCCCCCCCCCCCCCCCCCCCCCCCCCCCCCCCCCCCCCC
>JAPTJF010000764.1:0-15471 GCA_029339195.1 Micractinium sp. NFX-FRZ
CGCGAAGTTTTCGATGGGGCCCTTGCGGGTGATGATGCTGCAGGCAGGGGAGGTGAGGGGCAGGGGAGGAAGGTGAGTAGGGTGCGGAGGCGCGGGCGGCGGCGGCGGACGGGGCGAGCGGGGGTGGGCACGTCCGGCAGCACACAAACACCCTTGCTGCTGCATTCCCAGGCTGCATGCAAGCCTCAGCAGTGTGGATAGGGCCAACCCTGCTCGACCACCACCCCATCACCCGCTCCAGGAGGGAGGGGCGGGGCGGCGGACGGGTGCGGCGGTGCGGGCGGGAACAGGGTGCAGGCGGGAGGCGGCTGGAGATCACCAAGCGCTGCGCCCCCAGTCCTGAACGACTGTGTGTGTGTGTGTGTGTGTGCCTCCCCAACACCCATCCCAATCGCCCACCCCGCCCCCGCTCACTCACCCCTGGGTGAAGAAGCCCAGCATGCCGACCATCGCCAGGCGACCGTTCTTCAGCTCCTTCACCTTCAGCTCAGCGAAGGTGTCGGGGTCGTCAGCCAGGCCCAGGGGGTCGAAGGCCTCGCCTGCGGGGGAATAGGGGCGAGAGGGAGAAGGCAGGGGAGGAATGGGTGGGCGGTGTGCGCACCGGGAGGGAGACGATGTGCACCGGGCGCAGGACAGGCCCAGTGCACGCCAAGTGCCATCATACCCAGGAAGCAGCTGCACCTGGCCAAGGACCCGCACAGTGCATTCCACCAGCACACCCGCAGCCAGCCAGCCAGCCAGCCAGGTGGGCTCACCGGGGTACAGGGCGTCCAGGCCCTCGCCGGCGGGGCCGCCGTTGACGCGGTAGCCCTCAATCAGGCCCATGAGGGTCAGCTGGGTCAGCAGGATGGCCACGATGGACTGGGCGTGGATCAGGGAGGGGTTGCCCAGGTAGTCCAGGCCGCCCTCCTGGAAGATCTGCGCGCCAGCCTTGAACCACACAGCCTCGCCGAAGTTGGCGACGCCGTTGCGCTGCAGCAGCTCGGGGGTCACGCAGCCCAGGGCGCCGAGCATGGCTGCAGGCGGGGGAGGGCAGGCAGGGGCAGCACAGAGGAGAATGGGGTCAGCAAACTGTGGGATGCGGCGCCAGTGCGGTCTGAAGCGCAGCGGGCGGCGCACACGGCGTGCACTCCCACGGCTGAATCGCCCACTGAATTGCACTTGCAGCACCGGCCATGCAGGTTGTGCTCCTGCCATTGCTCCCACCACTGCCACTGTCCCTGCAGGCTCACCCCAGCGGGCGTGGATGACCTCCAGCTCCCGGTAGCGGGAGAAGGTCTCGGGGTCGGCGGACAGGCCGGCGGTGTCCCAGCCATAGTCACCGGGGAACTCGCCTGCACAGCGGGGGCAGTGCGGGTAGGGCAGTGAGAAGGAGCAGAGGCACACAATTGAGGTGTGCGTATGCAAGCAGGGGCAGTCTGCGTGCGATGCAGGCGCTGAGGTGTCAGATAAGGCGCAGATAACGCCGCGGCGAGCGGCGGCGCAAGGCGGCGAGCTGCGGCGCAATCCCACGTACCCTTCAGGTAGGAGGGGGAGTTGGAGAAGGGGCCCAGGAACTGGGGGCGGTTGGGGCCGTACCACTCCACGGAGGCGCGGGTCACCTGGCGGGTGGCCTGCAGGAGCAAGGGATGCGGGGCGGCGGTGAGCGGTGACGGGGCGCGGGGAGGGTCGGGCGGGATAGTGCTTGGGGATAGAGTCGCGGCGGCTTGCGCTGCGCGGGCTGGGTGTCGATTGTGGCCCAGAGCGCTGAGAGATGAGGGCAGCGAGGCCCGTGCTCAAGCCTCCCCAGGCTGTCGTCATCCCCCCTTGCGAGCGAAGCCGGCACAGCCCGCAGAGGCAGGCTCGTGCGCTGCCGGACGGCTCAGCGCTGCCTTGAAGTAACACAAGGCTGGTGGAGGGGCTTGGCAGGGTCCCGCAAGCTGAGAGGCCTTCGATGGGCAGGGGTTCTGTGCGCACTCACCCGGCCCGAGGGCTTCACGGCAGCGATGCTGCGGGTCAGAGCGGCCTGCATGGTGACGGGCTGAGAGAGTGTGGAGGAGAGAACGGTGAACGGCAGAGGTGGGAGGCGGGGGGGGCCTTCTTGTAGGGGAGAATCTGAGCCTTACCCGGGTGCCAGGTCAGGGTTCCCATGCTGCTGGTCAGGAGATGGCCTGACCCATGGATTCTGGTGCGCAGATATGGAGATGAGACGGGCTGGCGGTGCAGATTGCAGCGGGCGGGCGGCCTGGCCTGCAGGGCAGGAGCAGCAGGGCTGGCAGTGGCGGCAGGGCAGCGCCGCCGATGCCCTCCTGTTGACCCCCCTGTATCTTTCGAAGGCTTTGCTTGACTGAGCAGCGAACGACCGCCGGGCAATTGGTCAGCACTCAGTGGCTGACGTAGTACGAAATTTGCCTGCCCTGGCGCCACCCAGCAAGCCGGAGGCGGCAGCGCCTGCCGGCCGGGCGGCGGCACGCGCCGCGCGTGCGCCGCCGCCCGCCCGCCCGCCCTGCGCAGCGTCACCAGCCCTGCCGGCCTGCCTTCATGGCAGATGCAGGGTGGTGTGCATCATGCCTTGTCGGGGCGTTCTAGCAATGAATTCTGTACTGCTGCACCGCCGCTGCACCGTTGCAATGCGGCTGGGCTGAAGGGTGGGTGCTGTCTGCCGAAGGTACACAGCAGGCGTCAGGCTGGCAGCTGGCAGGCATGCAAAAGGGGTCAGCTTATGTGTACTGTGGCGGGAATCCATGCAGAGTGGGGTTGGCCTGAAAAAGGGTGGGATTAGGGGACGGCACAGCAGCTGGCCACTGGCTGTTGCGCTGTGCAGCCGCGGGCGGCGCAGGCTCAGGGGGTGGCTTCAGAATCTTCAGAATCGCGCATAAGCCCGTGCAGTTCTGGGTCAGTCGGTTGCCGCCCACGCATGCTCACTGCACGTGCACTGCAAATCGCATCCCTGCCACTCGGCGTGCCCTGTACCCACACGCGGTCACATGTGCGCAGCCAGCCTCCCTCCTGCCACATTCTGCCATGCCGCCTCGTGCTAGCCAGCTCAGCCCCTGTCTGCTTAGATATCACTGTTCGAACCACACGACGTGGATGCACAATGCCGGGTCAGGACGCTGGGTCAGGACGCTGGGTGGTGCACGCTGAGCACTGTATGATGCTGGCATGTGCCCACATGCCGTCGTGCTGAGCATCAGCGTCTGGCAGAACTGCATGCTGCCCACATGTTGTCAAGCGGACTGTCCCCGCGCATGGAAAACAATCCATGCCGTCCCAGCAGGAGAATGCCACGGCACCTCCTCGCTGCTCTGGCCGCAACGCTGCACCCGCCACGCCTTTGCCCCTCAACCTGTGCCAACGGTCGCCTGCCTGCCTGCATGCTGCTGCCCGCCTAGGCCTGCCTGGCGCGCCACCCTGGTGGTAGATGCAACTCGTTTCTGGGGGCTGACGTGGTGCGCAAGACAAGGTGTCGCTGCTGTTGAGGCCGGGTTGGTGTGGGCCGGGCGCATGCTTGATGCAAGCCGACCAAGCCGGCATGCCACGCAATGTGGCCAGGCACGGGCGCACGCACCACCGTGTTGTCATTGACGAGCATTGCCATCTCTTTCCACCCTCCCCCTGCAAGCCGCACTGCTTGCACTTGCCCTGGCACTTGGCGCTTGATGTGTGTGCGTGTGTGCGACTTGGCGCGTGTTGTCCCCCAACATGCAGCTTACACGGCTGGCAGCGGCACACAAATTAAAAGTGCATCAATCAAAACAGTCCGCATCAAAGAGGCCCCTCGAGGGCAGAGTATGGCGCTGCCAGCTGCGCAAGCCGAAGTCGAAAACCCGGCTGCGGCGCCGCTCAGAGGCTGAAATGCCAGCACGCTGGGCAGGGGCCGCAGTACTGTGTCAAGGCCCACAAGCTGCTGCTTGGGTGGTTGGCTCACGCCAGGGTGGAGGCGAAGCTGCAGGGAAGCCGGGGGCAGGCCAGATGGGGGGGGCCAGGTCAGCACCAGATGCTGGGCTGAGGGAACGCCTGCCGTGGCAGGCAAGCTGGCAGGAAGCAGGCAGCCGGAGGTAGGCAGAAGGCTGGCCACCTCGGCAGGCAACTGCGGTAAAGGTGGGAGGCCGATACAAGTTGAGGCGCGGCAGGCGCTACTCACTTCTCCCAGAAGTTGGTCTCGCCGGGCGACGCCAGGTGGTCAGACAGGTTCTCAATGGGGCCCTTGCCGGTCACAATAGCCTGGAGGGGAGGGAGGGGCGAGGGGACAGGGGGAAAAGGGTGAGGGAGGGGGTGGGCCGGAAGGATGGGGTGGGGCCACTGCCGGGAGGGAACGGCGACGTGAGCAGCGATGCATGCAAGGCGTGCAGCACGCACGATGGGTCGCGCTGGCACGTGCGCAGCCATGCAGGGCATGGCTGCCAGGCACGGGCGGCTGCGACAGCGCAAGCAGCAGTGCATGCAGGCTGGCGGGCAGGCACACGATCAGGGGCGGAGATAAGCAAGATGCCTGGCATAAGGTCGTCATGTTGCCTCACCTGGATGAAGAAGCCAAACATGGACACCATGGCAAGGCGGCCGTTCTTGATCTCCTTCACCTTGAGCTCGGAGAAGGTGTCGGGGTCGTCAGCCAGGCCCAGGGGGTCGAAGGCCTCACCTGCGGGGGAAGAGGGCGAGGGACACGAGCAGGGGCAAAGGAGGCGAGGGGTGAGTGAATGGATCACAGCAGAACGGCTGCCGGCAAGTGGGCACCACCCACTAGCAAGCGCACCGCCACGTCACCCAGCAGGAGCACGACAGCAGCAGCGTGGCGGCAAGGCAGGCGTAACGCAGCAGCAAGCCTGGCTGCCGTGCCGCTCTCTCTACCTCCTCCCGGCGGGGCCAGTGATCATGTGCGCACTGCACTCACTCACCGGGGTACAGGGCATCGGTGACCTCGCCGGCGGGGCCGCCGTTGACGCGGTAGCCCTCAATCAGGCCCATCAGCACGATCTGGGTGAGCAGGATGGCCACGATGGACTGGGCGTGCACCAGGGAGGGGTTGCCCAGGTAGTCCAGGCCGCCCTCCTGGAAGATCTGCGCGCCAGCCTTGAACCACACGGCCTCGCCAAAGCTGGTGGTGCCGTTGCGCTGCAGCAGCTCGGGGGTCACGCAGCCCAGGGCGCCTGCACAGGGGGGAGCGGCAGGGGAGGGGCAGTGCAGTGGTTGCAGGGTCAGCGCTGCAGCTGTGCCAAGCAAGCGCATCACATGCGTGTCCAGGCATGCAGCGCACTCAAAGCCTGCAGAGCATGCACATGTCGGCAACGCGCGGCAGGAGCAGGCAGACGGGCAGCACCGCCCTTTCACTGCAACAGGCGGCATGCATGCGAGGGAGCGCTGGAAGCAAAGGTGCGCCCTCACCAAGCATGGCCCAGCGGGCGTGGATGACCTCCAGCTCCCGGTAGCGGGAGAAGGTCTCGGGGTCGGCGGACAGGCCGGCGGTGTCCCAGCCATAGTCACCGGGGAACTCGCCCTTCAGGTAGGAGGGGGTGGCGCCGTTGGAGAAGGGGCCCAGGAACTTCACTGCAGCAGAGCAGGCACGGCAGGCGGGTCAGCAGAGCAGTAGGCCAGCAGAGCAGTCAGCAGGTGGGGGTGACTGATGCAGCGCCCGCCCGCGGCAGCAGCAGCGGCGCAGGGCGCAGGCCCGGCGGGTGCTGCATTCGATTGGGGGCAACTTGGCATGCACACCAGCTCATAGGCACTGTTATGCGGTTGACACTGGCTGAGATGCCCAGCCGCACGGGCTGAAATGCTCAGCACTGCATGGCGCCGGCGCCAGTCGACCGGCACGCCGAAACCGCCACCTTTGAAGTACCCGCCCTTCACCCTCCTCCTCCCTCGCACCGCGGTCGGGGCCGTAGAATTCCGCGGCGGCGCGGGTCACCTGGCGGGTGGCCTGCACGCAGGGAAGGGTGAGCAGAGGGGGTAAGATGGGATATATAGGGTCGACCAGCGGTGCACACGCTTGGTGGGGCGGCAACAAGGTGTAGGGGGCTTGCATCGACATATGACACGCGCAGCTACAGTAAGCAAGCCCAGGGCAAGTATAGGGGCTGCAGCGAGCGAGGCGCACCCGGCCAGAGGGCTTCACGGCAGCGACGCTGCGGGTCAGGGCGGCCTGCATGATGTCTGGGTTTGTCTTTGGGGTGATTCTGAGGGGCGAGTTCAGAATACCGAGCACGAGGGCTGCTGCAGCCTTGTGCGCTCCAAAATGCCACGTCACGGAAGGATCAACTTCGATTCTCATCATCCGGCTGGAAGGTGGCTGAGGTGAGCTGGGGCTTGGGAACCCTCCCGCCCTGCCCACCCTCTCCCACCCGTCACATCCGCCCTTGTGGGCATCCCAAACCGCTTGTACATAAGCAATCGCCTGTGGGAGCGTGATAGCATCGTCAGTGCACTCAGGCCACGTGCCAGCAGGTCGAAAGCAGACAGCCAGTGCAAGCTGGAAGGGGGATGCAGCAATGCCTGGTCAGCCCACTGCTCTGGTTTCTTCCTTCACCTGCGTCCAGGCACAGAAGGCCAGCTGTGCCCCAACCAACGCACCCAGTGCCTGCTCTCCCACCTATTATGCTTGTGCTCGCCATTCCCGCCCTCGTCCACACAAACCAGGCACCAACATTGGTCATGACTGATCAGCAGGCACAAGCAGGCAGGCCCCTGATGCGCAGGCTCTGCCCTGTGGTCCAAGGGCGTCAGGTGAAGCTAGCTGGCCCCTCAAGCATGTCTGGGGTGGATCCTGCCCTCCTGTGATGGCACAAGCGGCGTCCCCAGGCGCTTGCTTTGCTGTCTTGGGTTTCACATCAGGGACTAGATGAGCGGGGAGGGTCAAGCGCGGGTCAGCAATGAGTGTGGTCACGTCAGCAGGGCTGTCAAAAGGGCTGTCAGAAGGGCTGTCAAAACTGAAAGAAACGACGGAGGGAGGGGGCCTCCGCTGCAACACCCCACCCCACCCCGCCAGGTCACCACAGGGGTCATGATTGTCGCCAGTGCAGATGCACTGTGGGCACTCCGAACATCGTGCCAGGCCAGCCAGCAGTCAGCCGGTCTGCATGTGCGCCACGCCGGTACCGCCCGCGGCATCGGGCCCCGCCGGCGGCCGCGCCGTGTCCAGCGCGTTCACTGCCGCCTCTGACAGCAGGCTGCGCCCCACCGCTGACCTGTCGTAGGGCTGCGCCATGCTGCGCATGAACTCCCGCGCAATGCACAGCAGCATGTCGGTGGACAGGTTGAGGTGGGAGTCCTTGAGGTGCTGCGTGATCCAGGACGGCAGCTTGTCCCGCTTGTCGTGCCGCTGGTACCGCTTGTCTGCGGGGCGGGTGGGCGGCGGGCAGGCAGGCGGGGGGCACGGGGCAGGCAGGTTGGGGGAGGCAAGTGAGGTCGGTAGCCGGGTGGCGCAGGTGAGGACAGGAGCACACGCGGGAGGGTACGAAAGCAAGCAGCGGTGCGCAGGCAGGCAGCAGGCAGGCAGGCAGCAGCCACACCCATGCAACCCCACCCCAGCTCTCATGTGCTGCTGCACACAGACAGGCAGGGCGGGGCGGGGCGGGTCGTTTCCGGTTCTGATTATGATGATTTCTGAAATGAAAATAGCTGAATAGTTCCAAAAAATGAGGTGTTGGGCCTCACCCGCGAGCACCATGAGTCCGTAGTCGGCCTTGGAGCGGATGACGCGCCCCATGCACTGCGCCGCCTGCCGCACCGCATCGAAGGCCAGGTAGTCCGACTCCTTGATTTGGAAACTCTCGCGCAGGTACTCCAGCCGCGCCCTACCAGGGGCAGGGACAGGGGTGGGGTGCGGGGGGCGGTGAGTGAGTCAGGGGGAGAGGAGAGGGGGTGGTAAGAGAAGCGGGCATCGGGAGGCAGTGTGGCGTGATCCCTGTCTAGAAGCCCCCAGGCTGATACTCCAGCCAGCTCTGTGCGGTGGGGGGCTGAAGGGCGGTGGGTGCCAGCTAAGCGAGCCTCCTGCCTCTGCAGCCTTGCGCCACCCCCTCTCTTCCCCGTGCATGGCTTGCCACCCACCCAGCCACCCACCCACCCACCCACCTCAAGATGCGGGACAGCGTGTACTGGTAGGGCACACCAAACATGACCACGCAGCGGCCGTAGTGCCGGTCAAAGTCGATTCCCTCGGCCACCTTGCCGCGCGCCACGCTGCACAGGGGCGGGGGGAGGGAAGTGGAGGGTGGCACGGGAGCAGGTGTGAGTCGCGTCAACAACCAACTCCTAGCCAAAGGCAAGTAAAGGCAGGTTAGCATGGCTTTGCTGGCTGCTAGCCGAGGCCTCCGAGCGCGGCCAGCCCTGCGCCACCATGCCCATCCCGACCGCCGCACTCGCCTGAAGAACACCGCGCCGCGGCCGCAGTCGCAGGCGCGCCTGAAGTTGTCCAGCGCCAGCGTCGTCTCCACCACATCCTGCGTCTCGATGAACACCAGCTTGTGCTGCATCAGCTCCTGCAGATGAACAGGTGAGGAGGCGGCAGGGGGAGGGGTTGGGCCTGACTCCACAATGAAAGGAGATGGCCAGGTCATGCCAGCGCGACACAGTGCTGTCCGGGTGGACCCGAAATACAGACCTTCCCAGCCCACCTAACTTTAAAATGTGTGACACAAAGGAGGCACCTCCCACGGCACCCCATCCCATCCCATCCAACACTGCGCCACCTGCCACGGCACTTGCCACCCCACCTGCAGAATGCCCATGTCGTTCCATCGCGACACAATGGTGTCCATGTAGGTGTAGGAGACAAAGAAGCAGACGACGCCGTCGGGCACGGTGGCAGCCAGGTCAACAAGCATGCGACCTGGGGAGTGGGTGGGGTAGGAGGCAGGGGCAGCATGAGGCGGGTGAGGGCGAGGCAAATTGGCAGCACATATTGACTGGCGCAGGCAGGGGCGGCAGGGGCGCTGGGGGAGACCAGGAGGTGGGGTGGCAGGGCGCCCCCCACAGCGCTTCCAAAACCCGCCCACATACGCATCCTGATCTCCTGATTGTCAATGGACCTGCATACCACTGCGCATGCCAGACTGGCGGGCACACATCTCCGCCCCCCTCTCCCCCTCCCCCTCCCGCCTCACCATAGTTGCGGATGACCTGAGGGTCGCTGCGCATGTCAAACTTGGTGGACACCGGCAGCTGGTCGCCGCCGCGCGTGAGCACCACAGGGCACAGGCAGTCGCTGCATGCGGGCCAGGGTGGGAGGGAGGGAGGGAGGGCCAGCGGAGCGGGTGAGGGGTTGGCAGGCACGGCACCTTGCAGCAGCAGGGCCGTCTTTTGACAAGTACACAAGAGTGTAGCAGGGGAGGGAGGGAGGATGCGCTTTGTGCACGGAACCACTAGCGTCTCATTCATTCCATGCTGCTCTGCAGAATGCAACTCATTTGCAATCCACCTGCCCCAAATCGTCCCCCCTACACCCCCGCCCCCACCCGCCGCCCACCGTGTGAGGGTCATGTTGAGGGAGTTGATGCAGACGGGCTGGAAGTTGAGGATGCGTGGGTACAGGTCTATGGGGGAGAGGGTGCCCGAGGTGATGACCACGGTCTGGTACTTTGCAAACACGGGGCGCATCGCCAGGCTGGCGTCCAGGCAGGACAGCTGGATGACTGGGTCGGGCACCTGGCAGAGAGATGGGAGCGGCAAGGTAATAAGTAAGGATGAGGGGGCAGAGACAAGGTTGATTGAGGCTTTGGAAAGACGCGGCGCGTCGCAGTGCTTTGAAACGCAGGGGTGTGCAGAGAGGAGTGAATGGTAGCAAGACGGGTCAAGGCCCTGGCAGGAGCAGGGCACAGGGAAGAGGGCAGCTGGCTTTGCCGCCGGGAGCACAGGCAGCGGCGGGCTGCCCGCACATCCCCGTCCCCTGTTATACAATGTTTGCTGCCATCCCTGGCACTCACCGAGGGCAGGCGGTCGTCGTATGGCTCGGTGATGATTGCAAAGCCACGTGAGTAGGTGCCCACCAGCGTGGCAAAGTCGGCCACGGCGTGCAGGCCGCCAAAGTCGTCGGACGCCGTGATCTCCAGAGTCTTCAGCAGCGACGTCAGGCGGTCGTAGCAGAAGCGAAGCGTCTTGCCCTCGATGTTCACAGCCTGGGGGGAGGGATGGAGGGAGGGGAGGAGGGAGGGGAGGGGGAGTTGACACCCAGGGAGCGGGCAAGTGAGGAGTGCAGCGGCAGCACTGCGCTTCCATCAGGCTGTGCTTGCAAACCAACCAAAGATGGAGAAAGAGCCGGATGGTCCCAGCATGCCCTGCCCAGCACCGCCACCTGCCCGCCCGACCTGCTCCCGGCCTCAGCCCCATCCCTGGCCTCCTTTAACCCGTGTTTTGCAGCCTCACCTGCTGCAATGCAGCCAGGAAGGTGGCGGGAGACTCGGACACCACCTGCCCCACCGTCAGCCGCTGCCGCAGGAAGGCCAGGAAGCGCTGCAGGAAGGCCAGGAAGTGTTCTGCAGGCACAGGCGGCAGGGCGGGGCAGGCAAGGGGGTGGGTCAAGGTGAGATGTGCAGGCAGGCAGGTGAACCAGGGGCGGCGGAGGTGCAGGCAGGCAGGTGAGAAGGCCTGAAGGTGGGGTGCGGAGCTGTGTACTGGGCCGTACAGCACAGCAGAGCACGGCACAGCACATTTCGGAAGAGGATTCAGCTCACAGTTTGCTCTGCAAAGTTCTGTCCCCACACCTCCACTCCTTCACTCAGCCCGGGCTGGCCACCCACTCCACCCGTGCCCCTCCCCCTTCTCCTCCTCTTTCTCAACCCTACCCTCAACCTCCTGCCTCCTCTCTCCAATCCTGCCCACAACCTCCTGCCTCCTCTTTTTCAACTCCACCCTCAACCTCCTGGTGCCACTTTCTCATCCTAACCCATAACCCTCCTGCCCTCCTGCCCACCAACCTGCTCGACGGATGTTGCCAGGCACCGCCTCCCGCAGCACGTCCTCAGGCAGGGCCGGGTTGGCCAGCCACCGCTGCGCATCCTCCTGCAGAGCAGGGCAGGGCAGGGCAGCGCAGCACAAGGGCGGAGCGAATTCAGAAAAGAAGCGCACGAGAGGTTGGGCACACATGCATGGCAGCACCGCTGCGGTTGGCCAGCCACCGCTGCGTGAACTCCTGCAAGGCTGCCGGTGGGCTGGGTGGACTCAGACAGGGTGGCACGTCGGAGCAGGGAGAGGCATGCTGCCACCCAGGGTGCTAGCACCGCCCATACCTTGCACCTCATCCCACCCACCTCTGCGCTGCCCCAGCCGGGAGCACCTTGCCACCCCACTGGTCCCTCACCCCAGCGCACAACACACCTCTTGCCCTAGCCTGCCCCCTCACTCCCCCCGTGGCACACCTCCTGCAGTGCGCCCTGCTGCTGCAGGCCCGACAGGAGCCGCTGGTACTCTTGCCGCAGCCGCCCCGCATCCGTCTCCTTGACCCGCTCAATCTCGCGCCGCAGGGTGGAGATGTTGCGCCCAGCGGCATCCAGCGTCTGCTGCCGCAGGTTGACTGCAGGGCAGGGCAGGGAAAAGGGGCGGACATTGTAGATGAGTGAGGGGAGCGGGAGCTTGCGAACAAGTGCTGCTGCCGGTTGGCTGCATGGGGGCAGAGCGTATGTGGATGTGCATGCTTGAGTGCTGGGTGAAGAGGACAGGGAGGAGAGTCAACGTGAGCACTGGGGTTGGCCCGCACCCAGCAGCATCCAGCGTCTGCTGCCACAGGTTTGAGTTACAACAGGTTGGGCGGCGAGCGCCGGGCAGAGGGTTGAAGCAGCCAGGGGGCGAGGAGGCAGAGAGATGGTGGTAACAAACAGACGCTCCTGGCTTAGAGGAAGCTAAGCAGGCATGGCGCGCGCTCCCGCCAGCTCACCCTGCCCACCCCACTCCACCCCACCACCCCCCTGCCCCACCGCCCCCCGCACCCGACAGCGCCTCGATGCACACGTTGTCTATGTTGTGTGCCTCGTCAAACACCACCACGCACTCCTTCTCCATCTCGCGGGACACCATTTGGGAGACCTTGGGGTCAATCATGTACTGCGGGCGGGGGGGAGGCGGGGAGACGGGCGGGCAGAAGCGGCGGTGGTGAGTCGTAAAGTAGCAAAGCAAACACGCGATGATGGCTTCGCCCTGCTGGTCACCGGCACGGCTGCGGCGGGGAGGCGGGGTGAGGGGGGATTGGGACTGAGTCTGCCTCCACAACCGGGGTGGCCCAGAACCACCAGGTGGGGCGGGGGACCGCGCAGTGCGCGCTTTGGTGGACAGGACAGTTTCGGAAACCCTCGTGCCCCAGTTGAAAGTCTAGGCTAGGCTGAAACCTGACTGGCAGTTGTGTGACCACTGTGTTGGAACCTCAGCAGCCGTGTGGCAACTCCCCTTTCCCTGGTAGAGGAGACAGCAACAACAGCACCAGTGTGTCCCTTCCACACAATCACACCTGCTAGTCGTGCACCAACCGCGTTGGCCTGGCAAGGCACGTGGCAACTCCCCTTTGCTGGCGAGTGGAAGCTGGCAGAAGCTTTCAAGTAGGCCCCCACAGGCGCACCTGGTAGTTATAAACTCCCACGTGGCAGCTCCCCTTCAAATGGTGGGTGCAAGCTGGCAGGAGTAGGGTCTCACAAGCAGGCGCACCTGGTAGTTGTAGACCACCACGTTGGCATAGGCAATCATGTGGCGCGCCAGGAAGTAGGGGCACCACTGGCGCTTGCGCCCCACCACCCGCAGGTCGTGCAGCGTGTACACGCCTGCAGGGCCGGGAGGGTGGGCAGGAGGGGCAGGAGGGGAGGGCACCAGGGGCTGAGGGCGTGGCAGCGGTGTTGACTGTGAAGCGTGTACAAACGTACAATACAAGGGAGGGGGGCTGTGCAGCTCGCCAGCTCATGTGCAATCAGTGGGGCCTACGCTCCCATGCCAACTCGCTGCCCGCCAGAACAAAGTCCCGCATCATCCCAGCGGCGCCCAACCGCCACTCCGCGCCGGCACCATTGCCAGCCACCTACACACGCGCAGACACGCACACACACACAGAAGGGGATCCAGCCAGCCCGCCAGCCTCGCGTACCCTTCCCCCTTGTCAAATGGAAACCAAATCTCACTGTCCACTCATCGTGGCACAGCATGACCTGCAACCAACCGGCCCTCTCGCGCCACAGCATCCAGCCCGCCAAGACGCCGCCCACCACACCCCCTGCCACCTCATCAGCCGGCCGCCACCAACCAGCACTACACACACACTCCCACCTGCGTCCAGGCGGCCATCAGGGCCCGCCGCATCCAGCCCCTCAAACAGGCCGCACGTCTCGATGTCCGGGTCCGCCTGCGCCCGCTCCCGCACCCAGGGCGCCGTCAGCCGCATGCACTTGGCATCCACGCTCTCCCGCGACCCCTCCTCTGCACGGGCGGGCGTGCGTGTGCAGGTGAGGGCATGGGCAGGTGAGGGCACAGGCACGCAAGGGGCAGGGGGCAAGGCAGCACGACGGGTGTGCCATCAACGGCACACTGTGTGCACAGCACAGCAACCGAACCAGCAGACAGCTCATGAGCCGTCAGCACTCAGCCCGGCCGCAAGCCAGCTCAGCTGCCAGCACATGAGCCGTCAGCACCCAAGCCCAGCCGCAGGCCCGGCAACCACATCTGATGAAGCATCCGCACCCAGCCCGGCAGCAGGCCGGCTCAGCGGCCAGCACATGAGCCGTCAGCACCCAGCCCAGCAGCAGGCAGGCTCAGCTGCCCGCCCATACGCTGTCCGCAGCTCAGCAGCAGGCCAGGTCAGCGCTGCCAGCTCACCCATGACCACGGGGTGTATGCACAGGTTCTTGCGGCTGCTCAGGCCCAGCGCCAGGATCTGGGGCGCGCCCCCGCCCTCCTGGAAGTAGCGCTGGCGGTACGCCATCAGCTCTTTGAGCTCGGCCAGCACCTGGGGTGGGTGGTTTTGCAGGTTGAAGGCATGGCGCATTCAGCAGGGTGGGTGTTGGGGATGAGAGGGGAAGAGGGGTGTGTTTGAGGGTGGGCAGCGGGCTGGCCTCCCTCCTTAGGATCACAACATCAGGGCCTGTGGTGTGGAGGGGAGAGGGATGGGCGAAACGCGGGCCAAAAACAAGGGTAGGTGGGCTGGCAGCCCAAGCACACCCCAGGCACTTGTCCAACCTGCATACCCGTCTCCCTGGCCCCCCCCCCCCCCCGGCAGCGTATGTGGAACTCCCCAATTCCTCAGCTCCCCTACTCCTCAGCTGACCCCCACCTCGTGCCGTATCGTGTGCCTGCCTGTGCCTGCCGACCCCCATCATGTGCCTGCCCTGTGCCGGCCAGCAGACCAACCACCCCTGGTCCACAGCCCTCAGCACCCACAAAGCCAGCCGGCAGCCCCTGTTTAACGAGCGCCCCTCCCACCCTCCCTCACCTTCTCCATCTCCGGCACTGTGCGTGTGCAGTAGATGAGCTTGCCCACCTCTGGGTGTGCCAGCTGGTACGACGTGATCAGGGACAGC
Organism: Micractinium sp. NFX-FRZ; assembly: GCA_029339195.1. Lineage (NCBI taxonomy): Eukaryota > Viridiplantae > Chlorophyta > Trebouxiophyceae > Chlorellales > Chlorellaceae > Micractinium > Micractinium sp. NFX-FRZ. Next base: position 14,463 of record JAPTJF010000764.1, read on the forward strand.
AGCGTGATGGTCTTGCCCGTGCCCGTGGGCATCTGCGTCAGGGGGCAGGCAGGGCAGGGAGGGGTGCATTTTGGGTGCGGTCACAGCCAGCATGGCTTGGTCGAGAGCTGCCCACCGCCTGTGTGCATCTGCGACATGGAGGGAGGGAGGGGCAGGCGCCCAAGGGAGGCAGGGGCAGGGGCTCAAACAAACACGGTCGGCAGCACAGAGGGGCATGAAGAGTGGGGCAACTGTGCCGCTGCCGCCGCCAGTTAATCAGCTCTCACTATTGTTGCGGCGCTGCCACCGCCCCCCATGCCACACCTGGCTGTACCCCTCTGATCCACCGCCACTCCCAATGTCTGCTGCCTGCATGCTGGCACTGCCGCCTGCCAGCCGTCCCAACTGACGCCCCAGTGCCTGTTTGCAGCACAACTTCCTCATCCCCTCTTCCTGATACCGATCTTCCCGTGGGGCCAGGTATGCTCATTGCTTGCCGGCACTGCTGCACGACCTACGCCGCCGCCGCCGCCGCCGGGTGCCGCCACCGCCGCAACCGCCACCGCCATCGCAGCAGCAGCATCCTTGCCGGCCCCGCCAATTTGCCCGGGCCCTCACCTCCAACAGGCAGTGGCCCTTGGCGTCCAGCGAGTGCTTGAGCTCCAGCATGTACTGATACTGCTCTGGGTAGATGAACTCATAGGGGAAGTAGACGGTGAGCCCCTCCAGCAGGAACTTCATCGCGATCGATCAGTTGCCCGCCGGGAGGCAGGGCGACAAGCGCGGCACCCGCGATCACTCCGGCATGTTTCAGGCCGCCCCGGTGGAAACTTGCGGTGGAATGCTGTTTTTTTGATGCTGGTGATGCTGCCGAGCGGGGGCGGAATGTGTGCCAATTGCCAGGTCCCCGCCCCGACCTGCCACCACGGCACTCCTCCCTGCGGGTTGCTGCACGCGTGGCACGCTAGGGAGTGCAAGCGAGAGTTTGGGGCAGCGGGCGGCGGGAGGGGCGCTTGCATGTGCCCGGCAC
>JAPTJF010000765.1:0-15456 GCA_029339195.1 Micractinium sp. NFX-FRZ
GGGGGGTCCCATGGGCCCTTGTGCTGTCGCCAATGCAGCCAACCGTGCGTACACGAGATTAGCCCCATGGGACCCCCTCTCCCATGCCCTCACCCGTTGGCCTGCCTTGCTGCAGGGTGTGTTGAGAACTGCCCAACTGCAGAGCGATCCTTCGGCGCATGGGAAGGGGGGTCCCATGGGCCCATGTGCTGTCGCCAATGCAGCCAACCGTGCATACACTACATTAGCCCCATGGGACCCCCTCTCCCATGCCCTCACCCGTTGGCCTGCCTTGCTGCAGGGTGTGTTGAGAACTGCCCAACTGCAGAGCGATCCTTCGGCGCATGGGAAGGGGGGTCCCATGGGCCCATGTGATGTCGCCAATGCAGCCAACCGTGCATACACGAGATTAGCCCCATGGGACCCCCTCTCCCATGGCCTCACTCGTTGGCCTGCCTTGCTGCAGGATGTGTTGCGAATAGCCCGTTTGCCGAGCAATCATTCGCCGCATGGGAAGGGGGGTCCCATGGGCCCTTGTGCTGTCGCCAATGCAGCCAGCCGTGCGTACACGATATTAGCCCCATGGGACCCCCACTCCCATGGCCTCACTCGTTGGCCTGCCTTGTTGCAGGATGTGTTGCGAATAGCCCGTTTGCCGAGCGCTCATTCGCCGCATGGGAAGGGGGGTCCCATGGGCCCTTGTGTTGTTGCCAATGCAGCCAGCCGTGCGTACATGAGATTAGCCCCATGGGACCCCCACTCCCATGGCCTCACTTGTTGGCTAGCCTTGCTGCAGGATGTGTTGGGAACTGCCCAATTGCCGAGCGATCATTCGCCGCATGGGAAGGGGGGTCCCATGTAGCTGCGCTCACAACAATGGGTGGTGAACTGGGGGGGGGGCTGCACATGCCCCAAGGCCAACAAGCAATTCACGTTGCTTGCTTGTTTGTGTTTACAGTCCGTTTCTCCGCAATGAAACTTGCGATACTGGCCCCCAAGAGGCAGCTTGGGCAGGGGGAAAAGATGCATAAACAGGGGTAGGGAGAGGTTGCTGTACATATGAGTTGCGTTTTGTTCAAGACTGGTGTGAGGGTGGGAGGAGATGGGGGAGGTTTTTTGGGGGGGTGCGGTGGGGGGTAAAGATTAAGACGGGGTAGCAGGGAAGAGAGACAGACCGGGTTTCAGTGAGGAGGTTGTTTGTAAAGAGGTGCAGCAGCGTGTGCGTGTGCCTATCGCGTCTGCACCCGTGTCAGCCGGTGCTTGCCGCTCCCGCTGAGCGACTTCCGTAGCTGCCCAAAGAGCCCTTGCCTGCCGCTGCCGCTGGCTTCTCCGTTGACGGCAGCAGCAGCATCCACGCTGGGCAGCGGGCCTGAGGCGCTGACAACTGGCAGCGCAGCCGAGAGGGGTGCCTGGGAGCCGGCGCCTGCAGCACATCGCGGCACAGCACAGCACAAATCTCAGCACACTGCACACGGATTGTTGCAGCATGGCGTGGGGTGCCTTCTGGCAGCAGTCTTTGGCATGGGTGGAGCACGTGTGGAACACACAGCCTGACCACGTCCCCATCCACCCACGCCCGGAAAGGTGCTCTCCCGCAGCCCAGGTGGGCACCCACCCACCCATTCACCCACCCACCTGCCGCATTGGTCTCCTGTGGCGGCTCACCACCGGCAGCAGCTGCGCCTGCCTCCACAGAAGGTGAAGCCTCCAGCACAGTGGAGGGCATGCTGGCTGGCGCCTCGTGGGTGTGGTGCCGAGGCTCAAGCATGTCTTGCGGCAGGCGAGCGTCGTAGGGGGACAGCGGGCGCGCGGGCTGACGGGCAGCCACTATCGGGTGTGTGCAGCTGGCTGAGGGGCGGGGGCTGGGTAGAGCAGTGGGCGATCTCATTTCGCATCGAATAGGGTGCGTGCTCCGCTGAGGTCCACATATCTGCCCAAATACAGCTAGCATCAAGCATGCGAATGGCAGGCTTGGACCCCAAATTGCTCTATCCAGCCCCATGCAATCACACAGTACGGTTGTAGTCGTTATGCTTCAAGTTTCCAGTCATACCTTCCGAGCGCCATAAGGCTTCCCTTTCATCATGCTTGCGTGTCATGCTTCAGCCAGCCGCCCAACACTATGACGGCTTGGCGCCCGAGGGCGCCTGGGGGGCCGGCAGGGCATTCCGGCTACCTAGTGACACGTGGAGGGTCATGTGTACGTGACCCAGAGGGGTGGGGGTTTCCCCCGCCCCTCAGCCTGCTCACTACGAGTCGTACCCCTGCCAATGCAAAGTGTCCCCCGGCTCTTTATCTGCTTCCCTTATATGTCCTTTGTTTTCTCTCTCTCCCATGAGTTTTGTCGTGCGGCTCTTATTCAGTCACGGTTGTGTGCCGCTCCGGGAACCGTCATCTCTACTGAGACGTACAGGTGCAACAGGAAGGAAGGAAGGAAGGAAGGCGGCGCCGTGCGGCTTTCATGTCATCTACAACGATTTAGTCACCGTGGCCGGGGATGTTTGGGCGTCTCACTGTGCTGGAGACGTGAAGTATGAAACAGAAGGAATAGTATGGCGAACGGAATAGCATAGGGGTGTGCTGTGGCAGGGGCCATGGCAAGGTGGCACTAGGTGGGCTGCACCCGCAGGTGGTGCCGTGTGATGCAAACGGTATGGGGCGATTTCGGGTACTGGGGCAGAGCAACTGCCATACGTTTAGCTTGGCGGATATTGGGCGTAAGAATGTGCGTCCGCATGAGGCAAAGAGCCGCTCAGAAGTCAAACATGGGTGCCGCATGCTTGAGATCATATGCGGTTGTTGTCCTCTGCCCTCAATCGTACATGTTGAACTTGTCCATGAGGAAGAGGAACAGAATCATCCTGCGAATGCACCAGTAGTAAACATGAGGAGCGGGAAAATGGCTAGCATGCCGAGTGCCGCTACCAACATTGCGTGAGTGCGAGGCGTGGCCAGGCCAAAGCAGCCGTCATGTGTCACCCAGGGGAGATGCGGCTGCTTGACAAGCTTACCAGCCAGGGATGGCCACCAGAGCTACCACGTACTGCAGCGGTCACAAGGGGGAGCAGCAACAACGTTGAGAAGTGGAGTAGAGCTGGCCAAGAGAATGGGCAGCGAGATGCACTGGCTGCCAGCTGTCCGCACCTGGCCCCACATGTTGGCTTGATGTTGATCCCACCTGACCAGGTTGCCCAGCCCCGCCTACCCCTCTACCCCTTGTTTGCATCCAGCAGCGGCTATGTAAAACAACAATGCCCACCTGCCAAAATACGAGTGCCCCCATCTCCTGCAGAAAAAAATGCATTGGGGGGTGGTGGTGGGGTGGGGTGGGTGGGTGGGTGTGTGTGGGGGGGGGGGTTGGGGGGGGTGGGGGGGGTGGGGGGGGGGGGGGGGGGATATGAGGGCCAGCATGCGTACTCATGAAAGCTGAACGGTGAGAGCTGCCAGCTTGGGCAGCTTGTACAAGCAGGCTCAGTGCGTGCCCTGCACATGGGCATGCGAGGGTGCCCCACCTTTTCGTGGTTGGCGCTCATGCTGGCAATGTTCTGCAGTTTGGGTAGAGAGCACATGCCAAATGTCAAGGGTAATTCTATGACAGCTGAACACTGCCACACAAGGCCTCGCAGTCGCCTGCGTCCCCACTCTGCCTCAATCGCCAGCCCTGCTCCCAAGCGCAAGGACGCCCATGGACCCACCTGCATCTGATTTGCGGTTGGTACCGCCCACTGCAGCAGGCGGCGGGGCAAGGAGTTGTTTCAGCACCTTTCTGCGACTGCTGCGCCCAAACCCACACTAAGCAACCGCATGCAATGTGTGCTTCTCCCAGCAACGAAGCAGACGGCTGCGCATCGAGGCCATCACAACCCAGCATGCTCCATTTCCACATGCGCATGCATCCCAGCTTGCCTGCATTAACAGCACGAACGAGTATACAGGGTTGAGCACGTGGTACCAACCCAGCTTCCAAGTGCCGATGACCACAACACAGCCGACGAGCGGCAGCAACGCCATGCGGATCGCCGTCACCAACAGCAGCGGGCGCCAGCCCAGCGTGCGTCCGCCCGGTCCAGGACCCTGCAGCAGCGTGGTGAAGGATGGCGAGGAAGGGGTGGTCAGTGGAATCGTTCACAAACAGCCGACCAGCCAGGAGGGCAGCAAGCCGGTAAGGCTGTGGCTTGAGGCAGCAAGGGCCGCAATGATGTCACGGGGAAGCCCACCTTTGACAGAACGGCACCCAGCACGAAGGAAGTGACGAAGATGAGGGCATCCTGGATAGAGCCGACCGTGCCCATCAGGAAGCCAAGGGGCGCCGACTGCAGGAGCAGCGTGGGGCGGGGGCGCGGCGGTAACTTACCGCTTGAAGCAGGGGCACCCAGAAAGCGGCAATGCAAGCAGGTGCAATTAAGTCATATAGCTGGGGGTCAAGTACGCATCAGGAGTGCAGGTGGTGGGCGCAGGTTGGCTGTAGCAGAGCGGGGCGAGCACCGAGGCTGGGCTGAGCACCACCCTACCGGGCAAGAGCCCACGCCTTGGGTGCTGGTACTGCTGTGCTTGCAGCACATGCTATACCATGTTGGGCTATGCTGTCCCCTGTTGCGCGTGCCTCTCGAACTCACTTGCTGCGGCACAAACAGATCCTTGATGGGGCTAATCACTCCCAGCACCACGCCCACGCCCGCCCCCAGGCAGGGCGGCTTGAGCACATTGCTGCAGGTACGGCAGGGAGGAGCAGGTGAGGGACCAGGGGGCATGCAAGAATAATGTGCAGGCGGAGAGAGGAGGGACAGAGGTGACGCAGTGAGGGGCACGCGGGGGCGCCTCGCCTGGTGTGCAGGACAGCCGTCACACAAGTGTGCAAGTGACAGCAATGAAAGGCAGGCGCCCACTTACTCGCGTGTGAAGCCCCAAGTCAGGGCACCCCAGCGCCTCAAGCGGGAGGGCGGCGCCACCTCGCCACGCACAGCTGCCACAACAGTGGCCTGGGCGCTGGTGGACTGGGGGGCAGCGCCAGAAGGGTGTGCGTCTGAGGTGCCTGTGTTGGGCGAGTCCGGCACACTGCTGATACCTCCGTGACTGTTGTTGCTCCCCCCCAGCTTGTCCCCGCTGTGCACGCTGCCCTCGGCGGGCGCCACATCCGCAGGCAGGCCGCTCTCCACGCTCTCAAGGCGCGCAGTGGTCACGGCATGTGCCTCTGCATCTGCCGGGTGGCCCCACGTGACTGCTGCTGTTGGGGCAGATGCCATTCTCAGGGGCAGGGGCCTGCCGGCCCCAAGCTCCAGGTGGGCTGCAGCCGGCCTGCAGGCATTCCACAATTATTGGCAGTTGCGGTGAAGGGTGCCCGCTTGCCCGCAGCTGGCAGCGCGGCAGTTGGGCATCTACAAGTTCAAAGCAGCTTCTGTGGTGGGAGCTTCGCCCCGAAAGGCCCGACTGGGCAGCAACACGCTTTCTACGCACCTGCTGGCATGCTCTGATTGCGAGGCAGTGCGACCGGACAGGCGCTGGGAGGCTGCCTTCAGCACTTCCACAAAACTTCGTGGCGGCTGTGGACGTGACTTGAGAAGCCAAATTGCAATCGGATCTGCCAGCGGGGGAGGAGGGGGCGGAGAGGAGGAGATTAGGCGGGCCCTGATGAATATGATGGGTGGGAAGGGCAGAAGTGTGCATGGCGGGCCACAGCAGGCGCAACGTGTGCACTGTGCCAGTATTTGATTCCAGCAGCCCCCTCTTGGCGGGTTGCTTGCATGGTGGTGGGCTGTGTTGGATGCCCTTGCGATGCACGTCGCCCAGCAGCAGGCTGTCGGCAGGCTCGACCAGCCTGATATCAAAGCACAGATGCAAAGCAAGGGCGGGGCTCACAGGTGAGGATCTGAGTGGCAGCGCTGCCCAACGCCACATAGCCCCACCCCACAGAGGAGCAGGTGTCGCCCAGGGCTGCAAGCAGGGAGGGAGCAGGGGCACGAAGGCGGCTGGCAGCAATGAGCATGAGGGCGTAGGCTGGCTGAAGGCAGGGCAGGGGAGTTGCAGGCAGCACACCAGATGACCGGCGGGCACGTGGGCAGGCAGCACCTGGATGGGCATACATGTTGCAATCATGCCGCCGACACAGCAAGCTCCCTGGTCCCCCAGCCACCCGCTCGCCAGGCGCACCCACCCTGGTAGAAGGGTAGCTTCTGCTGGCCGCAGATGGCGGCCACAATCATGAGGGGAAGGCTGTTCATATTCCCGAAGCCGGCGGCTGCAATGACGTGGTACCGCAGGTGACGTGGGGTGTTGGCTATCTCGTTCGCCCCCCAACCCAGCAGCATGCCTGTGCAGTTGCTGCAGCATGGCGCCAACGGAGAGTGGGCATAGGAAAGCAGACATCTGATGTGAGCGGGTGTGCTGTGGCATGTGCGCATGGCTTCCGGGGGCAGGCATGGCGAGCCGCTGCTGGGTGGAAGTTGGGAGGGTACCAACTGGCGGCTGCCAAAACAGCGGCCCACCTGAGGACTGTGCTGACCGCAAAGGGGATGTAGTGCACCACGGTGGAGGCTGATACTTGGCTGAGAATGTTATAGAAATTCATCTGCAGGGGTGAGTGTGGTGGGGGGTGCGGGGGAGGAGGGAGGGTAGGTGATGTCACTTAGGCGCGCAGCGAGCGTTTGAACCCCTCTACACTGTAGCGGTTGCATGCGGCTCTAGCAGGGAATGCGGCGCTGCCCTCCACTCACCGCGGGCAACAGCAGGTTGAAGCTGATGAGGCTCAGGGTGCGCCGCACATCCACGCTCACGGTGCCCTGCAGAAGATAAAACAGCAAGTCACGGTCCGAGGGCATGAGACGAGGACACCAGCAGGGAAGCCAGCCATGGCACCTGCCAGCTGCCATGCTGACTGTGCGCTGCGCCAGGCACATGACGCTGGAGTGAGCGGCGGCAGCGGCACATGACGCTGGAGTGAGCGGCAGCGGCACATGACGCTGGAGTGAGCGGCGGCAGGCACATGCTGCGCCAGGCACATGACGCTGCGCCAGGCACATGACTCTGGAGTGAGCGGCGGCAGCGGCATACGCTCATGTCGTCATTTTCGCATTCTGCACAAGCACTATGCACACTGGCCGCACACCGGCAGCACATCAGCAACACACGACAGGGGCGGCTGCATCAAGCTGCTGCGCTTGCTCTCACCTTCCGCGCGTACCAGAAGCCTGGCACCATGGTTAAGACGGTCTGAACAACCGCCAAGAAGGCGTACAGTATGAGGATGGGCTCAAAGGGGTCGGTGGTGCCTGTGGCCGCCATCTTGGCTGGAGTTCAATCCTTTTCGGATCACGAGCGCTGCTGGAGCCGCCGGTGGTGCGCTTGGCGTGACTGGTGCCTGGCCTGCAATTTTAGGGCGCATGGTGGAAGCCCGGGTTAATGTCAGGGCATGCAGCATGGCGGGCTTGTGTGTTCCTGGCCTGCGCAACAACAGAATCCCTCAGGCATGCAGGGCAGAGGTGCGGGGGGTAGGGTAGGGAGGGTCGACGGGTGGTGCCAGTGGTTGTCGCCTGAGAGAGGCCAGCGGTCCAGCTGCTTGTCTTGGTTCAGAGTATTCAGCACGGTCCTCAATTTGAAGTACAGCTACCATGCGCTTGTCCTGGGCTGGTGTGGGTGTAGAGGCGTTTGGCAACAAGAACACGCGAGGCGCGCCGCCGCCGCCGCCGCCGCCGCAATGGCGCTGCAGCCACACGTGCCCGGCCCTTACGCAGCTATGGTCGGGCAAGCTGTGCAACAATCACCTGTATCCGGCCGCCTTCTGGCTGTTCTCTGCGGATGAAGGGCCACTAGAAGGGACGCGTGCCCACGGAGTGCCTTATTGCAGGTATCTGGCTTCCCTTCGTGTGCAAAAAGGCCGCGGGAAGCGGTCCAGAATGCAGAAGGCAGGTGGCAGATGGCGGGAGAAGACGCGGAGGGCAGGAGGGGGCCCAGGGCTGGGGACGCCGCGTCAGCCGGGCTCCGTCGGGTCTGTTGCTACCGATGGCAGATTCGTTGGCCGGGGAATGCTCCTAAGCGCGCAAACCTGCATGGCGAATGCGCCGGGCATCTGCCATGCTGGCCACACATGTGTGTACATCCTGTGACACATGGCAGTGACATCGCCCGGCACCGCCATCTGTGTGCCGCCAGCTGCTCCCATTGAACCGCCTCTCAACCTCATGTGATACAAATAGGATGCACAGTTCGTCGCTCAAATTGAACTGTGGTGTGAGAGGTGCTGCCCTTCAGCTTGCCGTAAGCAGGCACCGCGGCGCCACCGGTAACTGCCCGGCAAGAGGCACAGAGATGGTCATCCCAGCCGGTTTCAAACTGAGTTAGCGACCCAGCGCAACGACTTTGAGGCAAGATGAACGTGCCCACATGAGAGTTGATTGTTGCAATCCCACCAGGTGCAATTATTGCGATCCCACCAGGTGCAGCCGGCTGCGTATGGAGCACTTGCAGCCGGCGCTCAGGCACACACGCGTACGCCCCTGCCAAGCATTGACTGGAAGCTAGCATCCATGCCTGCAGGCATCAAGTCTGACCCAAGGCAACAAGGAAGACACCAATGCATGCCCCACAGATGCCACGCCATGACCGGTGCCCCACCAAGCGCACCCAACCACGCCAACGTAGGCCTGCACGCTGATGGCTGCCACGCACACCTGCGTGCGTATCACTGCGTGACAGCCTGCACCTGCGGACACCCTTACTGGCTCACAAAACAGCATCTGTCGTAACATTTACACGTTCTGGGCCAGCCTGCTGCAGCCATCACCACATGAAGCGAGCAGTGCTGCCGTTGGGCCAGAAAAAGGGGCGGGCGAGGAACAGGTAAAGTGCGGCAGCGTTGGCGGCGACAAACAGGGCTATGATTGCTGCCAGCTCGCGGGGGCTGGGGGTGCGCATGTGTAGAAATAGGAGGTAGAAAGGCACGGTGAAGTACCGAAACTCAACCAGGTGCGCTGGCACCAGCACAGCAGCGGTAGCGCCCGCCAAGGCAGCCGTCCAGGCAGGGCGGCGGTGTGCCAGTGACTGGCCAGCGGCCCAGGCTGAGTAGAGGTATGCAGGGATGAGGGCGTAGCGCGCCCAGGGGGTGGCGTTCAGTGCGCGGCGCCAGAGGTAGAAAGTAAAGTGGCGGTTATCAGCCAGCAAGAAAGGATGCACCAGGGTGAAGCCACGCACTGCAGCGGCGAGTGCGGCGGTAGACAGCACCAGCAAGGCCAGGCTGGCCAGTGGGCGGCGACGCAGCGCGCCACGCAGTGTGCCCGCCGCGCTGCGCAGCGCTGTCGGCGACCACAGCACTGGCGCCAGCCAGGCGGTGCAGTAGAGCAGGCAGTATAGTGGCTGCATGAGGTGGCGTACCGGCGCGTGGTGCGCCTTATCACCCACCACGATGCCGCCGTTCACCACCACAAAGGCTGCAAACGCTGCCACCACTGCCACCAGCGGCCACAAGTCTGAGACGAGCTGCCACTTGAGCAGCCAGGCCTGCCGCACCAGGCGCACCAGCTCGCCAGGCAGCGCTGCCACGCCGCCGCAGCCGCCGCTGCTGCTGCTGCTGCCGTCGCTGCGCTGCTCCTGCTCCTGCTGCCGCCTGGCCGGAGCGTAGCGCTTGCCGCCTGCTGTGCTGGGCAGGCACCTGTCGATGGCTGCTGTCGCCAGGGCAAAAGCCACCCACACGGCATTGGTCTGCCGCATCAGCACGGCCAGCGCCCCCAGCATGCCTGCCAGGCGGTACCGCCGGTACTGCGTGGCCATGTACGTGGCCAGCGTGAAGAAGAGGGAGGGGACGTCCGTGTAGTAGAGGAAGGCGAAGAAGAAGTGCAGGGGGAAGAGGAAGCAGGCGGCAGACTGCAGGCAGGGGTGGGGGGCAACAGGTCGGGCGGGGTGGGCGCAGGGTGGCGAGGTGTGCGAGGGCACAGGGACGAGCGAACCACAAGTTTTGTGAACTCAGAACCATTTGAGTTTCGCCCTGTAGGAGTATGCAGCAGCACACCCAGGACACCTGGCACAGCACAGCACAGCACAGCACAGCTCACCAGGAGCATGAGCTGCTGCCGCGTTCGCTGCGGGTCCAGCCGCGCCGCTGCTGCGTAGAAGAGCGGCAGGCAGGCTGCCGCAAATAGAAGGTTCACGCTGCGCAGCGCTGTGGTGCTGCACAGCACGCCCGGCCGCAGGGCCAGCCCCGGCGGTTGAGGGTGCAGCAGCGCCACTGCGTGCCGTGCTGCTGCCTCCACCCTGCCAGCAGCCACCCCAAAAACATAGAGGCCTGGGAAGGTGGTGATCTTGGGATCCCACTCCCTCCAACGCCCCGCACAGAATCGCTGTGTCTGGGGCACATGAAACGGCTCATCCTGTGGCGGCGTGGGGGAGCAATCGGGAGCAAGGTGAGTGGGTGTGTAGGACCCGAGGTGTGCAGGACATTGGGAGCATCCATTTGCGACGCTCTGCGCCCCACGTACACATGAGCGACAGCTTCATGACACCTCATACGACTCCAGGACAAGCAGGCTGCTGGCACTAGGGGCTGCCTTCTCGGGACGCACCATGTAGGGCTCGGGCGCCAGAGCGGCAAACAGCACCGCCACCGCCACCGACGGCAGCAGCAGCACCGCGGCCAGCTGCAGTTGCGGGATCCAACGCATGCTGCACTTTCTGATCAATCGTCTGCCTTCACACCGCTCAAAGTGCTGCCGAGAAGGCGGTAGGAGCCATCGTCAAGGCGCACCGACGGAACAAACCCAGATGATATCCAGGTTCGAGCTTCAGTAACATGCCCCTCGACAAGCATTGATCGAAGCAACCGCCCCGCTGGAGAGAGAGAATGGGAAGTGCTGCGCTGGCAGCCTTCAGGCAAGAGAACCAGGGTTTCGGCGGGCCTCCTCCGCCATCGACTGTGATCTGAGAGCTAACAAGAGCACCGAGGGTGTCAGAGATCCCCGACATACACTGCTACACTGCACGCTTGTCCGATCGCCGCGCGCACTTGTTGAGCTAGCGGGGGGGACGGCGCAAATGTCTTCCAAGGGCAAGCTGGTGAGGGTAATGCCTGGCGGTGCAAAGCACGCGCCGGCTGCACTGCTGCCGCTTTGCCCGCTTGCTTGGCCGCTGTCGCCAGCTTAAGGGGCGTTCAGGCAATGCCACAGTGCATGCATTCACGGGAAGACACGCCGTCGCTACTGTAGTGGGGTTGTGAGTTGCCCGCCACCGCTCCACCACGCCGCCACGCCCCTGCCGCCACCACGCCTGCGAAGGCCCACCTGGCCCCCTGCCCCCCATTTGGTGCTGCCCGCAGTCAAAGGAGCAGCTGCGCGCACTTCGAGCGCAGCGTGCAGCAGCGCTGGCAGCGCAGCAGCAGCAGCAGCAGCAGCAGCAGGCCGCGGCGGCAGCACCAGCCGAGGCGCCCCCGCCGCCAGCCGTGGCGCCGTCGTACGGCAGTGCAGACGAGGATGCACGCAGCATGCCGCCGCCTCCGCCGCGTGCTCCCTCGGTGCGCAGCCAGCAGCAGCAGCAGCACACAGTTGCCTCTTACCATGCAGACTCCCAAGGCACGCGCCTGCACGACACAGCTGCGCTCCAGGCTGCGCCCGACGCGCACGCTGAGCCGTCGATCAATCAGCGCGGCGGGGGCGGTGCAGCAGGCGGCTCTCGCGGCGGCTCCGGGGTCGGAGGTGGAACCGAAGAGGTACGCAGCAACCAGTCAGCAACGCCTGCCAGCGCGTCCCAGCAAGCCATCGGCAGAGGTGCCGGCGCTGCGCCCGCGTCGGTTGTGGGGTCGGCAGGGCCTGGAGCAGCTGCCGAGGGTCAGCAGGTTGCAGCGGCGCCAGCAGCAGAGCACGCGCTGAGCTTAGAAGGGTCGACGGGGGCAGGCGCTGCGGCAGGGGCACCAGCAGGCGGCGACGTCACGTCTGCTGCCAGCCCCCGCGCGGATGCCGGGCAGACGGCGGTTTCTGGAGTGCCAGCTGGATTCTTCCAGCACGGGGCCCCAGCAGCGGATAGCATGGTTGATGGGCCAGGGGCCGGGGCGGGCCGCGGCGATGCTGACGCTGGCACAGTGGTCAGCAGCCGGCCGCCAGGAGGAGAAGCTGGCGACGGCGGTGCAGGCGGCGCCGCGCCGCTGCCGCGAGGTGGGTGTGCTGCTGCTTGTGCGCGGCGGCACGCATGCTGCATCACTGCTGCACGTTCTTGCTGGCTTTTAATCATGCCTGCGGCTGTTTGCATGCCTTTCTGCACGACTGCCTGCCTCTGATAAACTCTCGTATCTCGGTGCCCGCCTGGTCCCATCTGCTCCTGCGGATCCTCTCAGTGCAGGACGGCGCCGCCCCACGCCACCATGTCCCCAGCATGCATGCTTCGGGGTGCCCTAAACACACTCGACCCCACCCTGATCCCTCCCTCACCACCACGTGCAGGTTTCTTCGAGGACAAGAAGGCGGATGCCAAGGCGCGGGGGGAGGTGCCCAAGTCAGAGAAGGACTTGAACAAGGTGGGTGGTGTAAGGGTGGGTGGGTGAGCCGGGGCCTACGTTGGGCGGGCAGAGTATGGCCCATGCAGGGCCACGCCTTCGCTGGGGCTGGGCTGCAGTTGAGCTTTGGGTGCGGGCAGGGGCTGGCCTGGTTGAGCTGGGCGCCGGCGGCCGCTCTCCTTCATGCCCTGCTTGCCAGGAGGCGGCCCTGTATGCAGCAGGGGAAGCGGCGATCAAGCTCTCGGCTTTACCCACGGTGCCATGCCCTGTTGGCGGCAGGAGGGAGTGTTTTTTGTGTGGAAATGTATGCACCCCTTCTGTGCTCGCTCTTCTGCAGAGCACGCCTGCAGCCAGTCGAGGCGTCTCCCTCTGGCTCCCTCCAGCCCCCCCGTGCCCTTCTCACCTCCGCTTCCCTGCCCTTCCCCCCGCAGGAGTATGCTGACTTCATGAAGCAGGTGGAGGTCGACTCGGCGGCAGCTGCGCAGCAGCAGGCGGTGGATGAGGAGGAGGCGGCGGCGGGACGGCTGGATCGAGAGGACTTTGAGCAGTTGTAAGTGGGTGGATGGGCGCGTGAGGGAAACAGGGGGCAGGGGTGGCAGGCGGCAGCGGGGCGGCTGGACCGAGAGGACGTTGAGCAGATGTGAGTGAGGCTGTTGCGTTTATTGCAGGCTTGGTCGGGCAGGGGGCAGATGTGAGCTCGCCAGGATGCGGAGTTTTCAAGCGAGCACGGGCAGCGAGAGGAGGGAGGAGGGGAGTGGGAGAGAGGATGTGAAGAGGGAGCATGCTGAGATATGAGAGGTATGTGGGGCATATGATCGATTCCAGTGACAGCCTGACCATTGCTGGTTCAACACCGTGGAGGCCTGTGCAGCATGCCTTCTGGCGAGTCGTCCCTCCTCTGAGTGCGTGTGCCTGCAGGCGCTCACCCCGCCCTCAAGGCTTTCCCCGTGTGCTGTCCCCTGCCTTGGTGGAAGCAGACGCTCATCTTGCTTTCCTCCTTGCCTTGCCTGCCCGACCGTCTGCAGCGTGCGCATGCAGAAGCTTGAGGCCATCAAGGAGGCTGCCCGGGAGTCTAAGCGGCCGGCAGAAGAGGTGGATGCAGCGGCCGCACAGGCGGCGGCTGCCATAGCAGAGCCAGAGGTGCAGCGGCCCGTCATTCAGCTGCCCAAGAAGCGGCGGGTGAGGGCTGGGTGCAGGGGTGGGTGGAGGAGCAGGGCACTCAGGGTGTGGATGCGGCAATTTGTGTGCTAAGCAGCCGGTGTTGCTGTGTGGCGCACGGCGTTGGTGCGATGAGCCGCACTGAGAGCGCAGCAGGCGTCGGCGCTGGGGATGGTGCGCAGCAGGCGTCGTTTGCAGCCCTTGCCCCAGCTTGCATGCCCGCTCCTGCCTCGTCCCGCCTACCCTCTGCAGCCTGTCCTGCCCTCTGTGCCTTAGTTGTGCACCCTGCAAGCCTTCCCCACCCTGCGGTTTCCCCTTGTTCTTTACTCTGCTCTGCAGGTGATGGACACGGTATCAGAGCTGGAAAGTGCGGCAGCAGGCGGTGGCGGCAGCAGCGATGAGGAGGAGGGGGCGGATGACTTGCTCGACTGGCGGGCTAAGAAGTCGGCCTTCTGAGCCGGCAGCAGGTACTAGGAAGAATGGACGGCTGGAAACCTCACTTGACGTTTTGCAGCTGGGCATGCTTGCAGACGTGGGGGCAGTAGGCCCCGGGCAGCTCCATTGCACCCTGCCTGCAGCGAGTCCTGCCCTCCCACCTACCACCAAACGGTGCGTGCTTGCCTCATGGTAGTTTCTGATTCAGAGGCTGGTCCATGAATTCTGAAAGTGTAAGGCAAAGAAAACTTGTATGAAAGTGTAAGGCAAAGAAAGTGCAAGGCAAAGAAGAAAGGGCAGGGTAGGAGGAAACTTTAGAGAGTTCAAAGTCGATCAGAACCAGGCGCTCATGGGCGCCGCCGCCAGCTCCAGCACACGCAGCAGCGCATTGCATGGCAGCACTGCCAGCCAGCCACCCCTGGTGCGCAGGCTGACCTCAGCAGCTGGCTCGTCGGTGTTTGTAGGCTGGTTGGCACCCCCTGCAGCGCAGCCAGCCGCAGCAGCCGCAGGCAGTGTGCCAGCAAAGCTGCCCGCCAGCAGCACGGTGCGCACAGCCGCCTTGAAGGCGGCGGGCCAGTGGTGGTGGGTGGCCGGGCTCCAGGTGCCGCCGCGGGCCAGGAACACCAGCCTGCACAGGGGCAGGCAGGGGAAGGTGGAGTCACGTGCATGCACTGACGCAGTGCAGCCCGACCAGAGGCAAGCACCCCTAAAGAGGAGCAGGCTCAAGTCCCCCAGGCCCCTCACATGGGGTCCCACTCGTGATGGAAGCTGAATGGGTCGAACTCGGGCAGCACCGGGCTGGGTGGGTGGCGCACAAAAGAGGGGGCAGGCACGTTGCGGTACACCGTGGGGCGGTAGCCTGCCGCCAGCAGCAGCTCCAGCACACGCAGGGGGAGTTCAGGAGGGGTTTGGTCATAGGCGTACATGTCCTGCACACAAACATGGCACTTGTCAGACGACAAATGCAAAGGGTAAGGCGAGTCAGCTCCATTTCGGTCACGTTGACCCATCAGGAATAGCCGGGCCAGCACGGTGCGTAGGCACCACCGCTCGTACCTTAGAGCGCAGAAGCTCGTAGATTGGGCATGTGTAGCTGTCATCCCACTCCCGCCAGCCCACGTCCTCCATGGGCATGCTGATCCTGCTGGCATCAACGGCTGGACGACCCCAGGCCAAAAGCGCTTCCACTGCCTCTGGCTTCCGACAGCGCACTGCACGCAGCAGCGCCAGCATCGTCATCGGGGTGCCTGCCTGGTGCAGCAGCGGCACCGCCACGTCACTCACTGCAGGGTCTCTGTGCATGGCTGCCTCAGCCAGCGTACGTGAGTCGCCAGATGCGAGGAGGGGCAGACGGCTGGCCAGCAGCGACTGCAGTGGTGCTAGCGGGTGCTTGGCAGTCAGGGCCAAATTAAACAGAC
>JAPTJF010000766.1:0-15398 GCA_029339195.1 Micractinium sp. NFX-FRZ
AAGTGGGGAAATGCATTCTGCGCCTGCAGGAAACGTCGGGAACAATGTCGGGAATTTGGGTCGGATCCACTAGTGCCCTGGTCTGAACCTCAGCCCGCACTGCTGCCACATGTTACTTGGGTTTCCCTTCGTCACATCCGCAGCAAACATAAAACAACAGTGTGCGCGTCAGGCTGCAGGCAGTCCACAGTGCACTGTTTAATATGGACAGCCCCGTGCCGTGCCACAGCACCACAGGAGTGCAGCCAGGCTGAGGCACCCCACCCTCCGCAGCACGCCCGCGGAGGAAGAGTGCAATTTTTCGATAGAACACTATCGTGAACCGAGTTTTCGTTGGGCGCACTGGTGTAAACGGGTGTAAACGGGGGTAAATGGGGGCAGGATCCAGGTGTGACGGGGGCAGGAGCCAGGTGTTATGGGGGCAGGAGCCAGGTGTGAGCTCCCGTTGGAGCGCCGGTGGGGCGCGGTGCTGGCAAGGGGTACCGGCTACCGCTCACTGGTCGCGGAGGTGGCGACAGTAGGCTAGGCAGGCAGCAAGCTGGCAGCGACAGCCTGCGTGCCAGGCAGCGCTGAGATGCTCCAGTCGGCGCCGTGCATCAGCGCCCGGGTCCCGTTCACAGCTTGAGGGTCAGGGTCTGCGACTGCACACACACACACACACACACACTCACTCACTCACGGGCGCCACGGGCGGCGTTGTGCATGTCAAGGGAGGGGTGGGGGATGCCCCTGGTGCATGCAACGCACGCTGGGCGCACACCGTGTGACAGGGATTCGAGCGTGTGTTTGTGTGTGTGGAGTGCACAGCATGCGCTCCCGAGCAGCAACTGGGCGAACGGGCGGGCCCCTTGGGTGCCTCTCCCTCACCGGTCTGTTTGAGAGCGATCCGCTCGGGCCGGGGTTGAGCCGGTAAGCTGTGCCCTGCGGCAGGGGTAGGCGGGCAGCAGCAGGTGTGCGCCCAGGGCGGTAGTCAGCGCAGGCAACACCAAGCTGGCCTGACCTCAGCACGCCACCTCAGCTCCCAGCTAAGGCCCCCTTGGGCTGAAGAGGTCCTGGCCACACCCGATGCCGCATGCAGACCCCCCACCCTCCTTGTTCGCTGGCCGCGCTGCCCAGAGGCACGCCGCTTGAGGTGGCACTGCCATGCAAGCGCTGTGCACGTCATGCATGGTCGGCAAGCCAGGCAGGCACTCACCCCGAGCATGAGTGGGGGCGGGTGCG
The DNA here is from genome assembly GCA_029339195.1 of Micractinium sp. NFX-FRZ. Classification (NCBI taxonomy): domain Eukaryota; kingdom Viridiplantae; phylum Chlorophyta; class Trebouxiophyceae; order Chlorellales; family Chlorellaceae; genus Micractinium; species Micractinium sp. NFX-FRZ. The sequence continues at coordinate 1,222 of JAPTJF010000766.1, forward strand.
TCAAGTGGCGCGTGCAACCAGCGGGCTCACCTGCACCGCTTCGTAGGTTCTGGAGCCACCGTGCTGCACGCTGTGGTTGACTGTGGTCACACTGCCTGTGCTGAACGCAGTGTACGTCAGGGAGTAGTTGTGGCTGCCGCCGCCGTGGCCGGCGCTGCCATTGCACCTCACAGAAAGCAAGCACACGACGACCTGCGGCTGAGGCGTGGCGCAAACTGTCTGCTGTGGTGAGGCGTGGTGCGAGCCTACGCAAGCCAGCCAGCACGCGCAGGTAGCAAGCACTGCTGGCAGCCAGCACGCGCACGTAGCAAGCACTGCTGGCAGCCAGGAAGCAGGCAGCCTGGCCGGGGGGTGAGCACCGACCTTTGCATGGGGCTCCGAGTCAGCGGGCTTGGCAGGCGGAGGCTCCATAGCTGACGCTGGGTACTCCCAGTCCTCCTGCCTGCAGGGTGGGGTGTGGGGGGCAAATTGGGTGGCGGGTGGCGGGTGCGTGCGGCATGCAGCAGCGGTGCCCGGGGTGGCGGGGGACTGGCGCGCGCCCGGCAGGGGCTTGTCCCCTAGGGCAGGTTGGCTGCCGCTCGGCCTCCAGTTGCGTTTGAAGAGACTTGTGCCTGGGCCCACACCCAACCTGCGCTAGGAGCTTGCGCTAGCCGTGCCCAAAAGCCCAAAAACCACTGAGTGTTCGTGGCCTCTGAAGCAGCTGGTCGGCTTCTCACGTCAGATCGACCCCGGAGTCGAGAAGGCAACTCGAAGACTTTCGCCCTTGCGCGGGTACTCATGGGCGTCCTCCGGGTCCCTCCAGCTGGCGATTCGGTGCTGTGGCGATTCGAGGGTTTGCAGCGCAAGGAGGGCGATTGATAAGCATTGGTTGGCACCATGCTGATCCAATTGTTCACGGGCTGTGTCAAGGGACTGGAAGCCTGCTTAAGTACCAGAACTGCGCACACAAAATGGACTGGGTGCCCGCCGCCCACAACGGACTTGGGCAGGCCGCCTCTAAGTTGAAGTTGGGGTAGGGTAGGTAACAGTGACGGTGTGGAGGCATTCTGATTGCTGCCTGCTGCCGTGCTGCAAGATCTGCACACTTGCACACTGTATCTGCAAGAATGCCCAAACTGTGCTGGTCGGCGGCGGTGGAGGATGCAGGGTGCACGTCTGCCTGGCTGGGCTGCAGCCTGGTCCTTGGCCATGAGCGGCAGTGCGGAGTGCAGTGCAGCCACTTCGACTGTGTTCTGAGCGATTGAAGGCACTTCCTATCATGCCTCACGGAACTGCAGGTAACGGAGCGTCGCGACAGCGCTGGCGCCACATGGCGGTGGCGGCCACCCCATGATTTGTGCATGTCGGCGCCTCTTTGGTGGATTTCATTGTGATGTGCACTTGAACAATCGCCTTTAGCGGGCACGGCCATGGAAGTTGTGTCGTGTTAAGCTCAACACGACTCACATCATGGCAGCTCTGCACAACAGCGGCGCCAACGGTGCCAATAGCGAACGAATTGATCGATTCAGGTTAGATTAATGAGGTGGGTGCATTGCGGAACCAACTTTCGAGCATACCCTGCAAACCGTGCTCGCTTCGCTGCGCCTGCTGCCGCGCTTCTGCGGCCTGGGAGGTCCAAGAGAAACAAGCTCACGTTCGAAGCTACTTGCGGCGCGCTCGTTGCCGCCACCGCCACCGCTGCCACGGCCACGTCGTCACCGCGCCGCGGCTCTCCCTGCAGGCGCCCCGCACCAGTGAAGGGCGTGCTGCTTTCTGCAGCGACCCTGGCCTTGCTTCTGGCTGCTGCGTTCCGACGTCGCTCTGCAGCTTCGGATGCTAGCACCAACCCCTTTGAAACAGTCCGTGTGGTAAGCCGCCGGGCGTAGCATGCAGCCGGTCCCACTCTCTGCACACTGCCCTGCCTCTTGAGTCCCACTTTCCAGCATGCCTTTGTGAAACAGCAACCTGAGCCGTGCAGCCGAAAACGCTGCCACAGCCCTGCAGCCGCTATCGCTGGAACTGCCGTGCCAGGCGCCACCCCAGCCTGTTGCCTGCTAGCGTGCCACGTCCTGCTGACACCACCCTCCCCGCTCCCGCTTGGCTGCCCTCCCTTGCCAGGCCCTGCTGTCAGACACGCACGTAGCAGGCCCCGAGTACCCACTGGGCACAGAGACTGGCCCGCTAGACAATGCCGCCGTCACGCGCACGCAGCAGCGCCTGTGGCGCGCGGTGCGGGCAGTCAACGCCATCTCCCCTGCCGTGGACCTGGTGCTGTTTGGCGGAGACGTTGTGTGAGTTGCGTGGGAGGCGGAGGCAGGGGGGCGTGCCGGGTGCCGGGGCCTGCAAGTGGGTTCCATGCCATCATGTTGCCAGGGGGCCCACGGCCGGCAGCACAGCCGCAGTGCGTGTGCTGGCGGCCAGCCTCCCACTGCGGCCACCTTCCCAAGGGCACAAGTCCTCGCTTCACCTGTCCCCCCCTCCCCCTCCTGTGCCCTCCCACACGCCAGGCACAACGGCATGCACCACTTGAGAGAGCTGGGCCTGAATGCCCGTGGCCTGCGTGCGCTCATGGCGGAGCCTGCCAATGGGTACAAGATCGCGCGCGCGCTCCTGTCCCAGCTCACAGCGCCGCCGCTCTATGTGTGGTGCGCGGGTGGGCGGGGCCACACGGGCGCGCGTGTGTCCTGCACTGGGTGGGGCGGGCGGCACGCCGTGCGGAGCGTGCGGGGGGGCCGCGCATGCAGGCGGGTTTGAAACCCTGTTCGCATGTGACGCATGAATGATTGCTTACAGGGGCAACCATGATGACTTGGTGGAGTGCGGCAACCCTGCCAGCTCGCCCAGCAGGCACCTCGTGGCCCAGGTGTACCAGGTGGGCCGGCGCCCTTGCGTACCTGACCATGGGTGCGGGTCTTATCTGTGGGTGCGTGGCCCGGCAGGCTGCGACACAGAAGGTGGGCCAGAGCTCCTGCATGGGTAGGTGAGTGGGCTGACAGCGGCCTTCCAACGGCCAGAGCCGGTTGAGCCGCGGCTGTGGCACCCCATGCTTGGCTGCGTGGGGCGCAGCTGGGGGGCGGTGCGTGCACCTGCTGCCTCCCTATCAGCACTGCCCCCGTCTGTGGCCTCTTCCTGATGGAGCGCTGCTCATATGGAACCGCTGGCAGAATGAGCGTGTCGCTCCTCCCAGTGTATTCAAGTTCCTCGCGGCTTGCCTCCTCTCACCTCCATCCCTGCTGGGGACGCACCCCTTCTGCAGAAGTTCTTCAATGCCAAGCCGTATGCCTCTCGCGACCTGGGCCCCTGGAAGGTGGTGGCTCTGAACAGCATGTACGGTAGGTGGGGGGCGGGCAGGCGGGTGCTGGCGCAACGGTGGGTGGGCGGATGGCGTGCACCGCACCTGAGCAGCCTGCTGGTAGGATTTAGGCTGGCGGCCGCAGGAGGAGACGCAGGAGGTGTGTGCAGCACGGCAGCCCCTGCTACATACCGCAGGACGTCGTCGGGGCGTCAGCAAGTTGGTGGCATGCAGCAACATTGGGTGCAGCAGCAGCAGCGGCGGCAGCAGCAGCAGCGACGGCGGCAGCAGCAGCAGCGGCAGAACCTCCCTCATTTCCTTGGCATGGGCTCGCCTGATTGCTGGGCTGACTGCGCAGCCACGGGGCCTGCTGCGCCCGCTGGCCCCTGCCTGCAGGCCACACGTGGGACGCCTCGGCGGAGGGGTGCAACCCTGTGTGAGCGGGGCACTAGCAAGTGGGGGTTTCAGGCACAAGCGATATCTGCTGCAAGGATACTGTCGGGAGCACTGCTCCCGTCCCCAACCTCCCCAAGCTAACAAGTGCTGCCGCTGTGGCCCGCCGTCATGCATCCTGAGCCTGGGCTGCCATCTGCTTTGCATCGTGCCCACCCCCATGCTCTCTAAACCCCTGCTCTTCCCACGCACTCCGCCCTGCCTCGCTCCCTGCTGCCCTCTGCCACTTCCTCCCCCTGCCAGGCTGTCGTCTTACGGAGAGCAGCAGCTGAGGTGGCTGCACGCTGAGCTGGCGCAGGGCAAGCACACACTGGTCATGGTGAGCGGTGGGTTGGTGGGGCAAAAGGGACACCAGCCGGCTGGTAATTGTAGCATAGGGTTGCTGCTGAGCAGCCTGCCTAGTGTGCGCAACCCCTTCTGCTGCGCTCGCATGTTGCTGCACCAGTCTGCCTCACCTGTGCCTTCCCGCACGCAGACACCTCTCTTCTGCATCTCCGCTCCGCCCCTCCCACCCCCGCCTGCCTATCTGTGTGCCCACCTGCGCCTGCCTGCCCGCCTGCCTGCAGACCCACTTCCCGCTGTCCACCTTAGCGTTGGATGAGGTGGACACGCAGCAGGCGTGGCGGGACCTGCGCACCGTGCTGTCGGCGCACCCCAACGTGCGCCTGGCGCTCAGCGGACACTTCCACAAGGTGTGGCATTGTCCCGGTCCAGCCTGTTGCATTTTTGTGCCACTTGTGTATGCTAGTTTGTGCCTTCACAGGTTGGGCGCTCCCACCTTGCCGCTCCGCGTAAGACGTGGCCTGGTGGGTGCCCTAGCTGGGCTGGTGTGATGTGCTGATTGGGGCCCGGTGGGTGCTGCCAGCGCAAACCAAAGAGAGTCTTGACTAACCTGAACCACTGGTGCCAGGTTGCCACGTCACACGGTGCGGTGTGAGCCTGGCCCGTTCGGGTGATGCGGGACGTAGTGGCAGAACAGGGCTGGGCGCCAGGGCGTGTGACAGGCGGGCGACGTGTGCATGTCAGCACTGCCAACGTGATGGGATGGCGCCAGCGGTGCACACAGTGAAGCGGTTGCTCTCATTCTGCCTATCGTCAGTGCCCTTCGATACATGGTCGTGTGACCAACCCGTCGTCTTGTTTGCCCGATGCCACTGCCCTGCCCTGCCCTGCCCTTCCCTCCCTCGCACCGCAGGGCCTGTCCTGGGAGGGTCTCTACCCCTTCCCCGCCCTCATCCTGCCGGCAGTGCGCTACAACCCCCAGGTGCATGGGCGGTAGGAGGGCTGTTCGTTGGTGGGGTGGCTGAGATGCTCGCAAGAGGCGTGCGGGGTGGGGCAGGCGCTGTTTTACACGCCCGCACACACAGGAAGCAGCAAGCACGGTGCAGGCACGCACCTTGCAGGACCACCCTCACTCGCGCTGCTGAAGCTGCACCCCGACCATAACATGTGGCGTGGTACAGGCAGCTGAAAACCGGCACTCTGCACTGTTACTTCCCACTCATGATGCGCCAGAATTTTGCCCAGCTGGAGCTCCACCCAGACGGCACCTTTGCCTTCCCCGACGCCGGCAAGAACAGGGGCGGCGCGCGCTGCAGCGACTGGTGGAGCTACGTGGGGCAGCCGCGCTTCCAGGGGCGGGTGCAGCCCAGGGATGGCGGTGAGCAGCAGGGCGGCTGGGCTGGCCTGGGCCGGGTGACCAGAGGCGGACATGCTTTGCAGGGGCCGGTGCAGGCCAGGGGTGCAACTCCCCAGCAATCTTCTTGCAGTAATAATCGAAACTGTGGTACGCTGCTGCTTGGTGGATGTCGCGTGGGCTGCTGCACACCGGGCACCACCACAAGCTACCCATCCCATCTGCCCGCCTGCCCGCCCGCCCGCCTGCAGGCGATTGCGGTGTGCCCGCTGCCGGAGAGGAAGCCCGGTTTGCGCTGCACCCGGTGCTCAACCGCAGCTCCATCCCCCCTTTGGAAGCATTCAACCCAGGTCCTGCCCCACCCCGACGCTCTGCCACCTGCTGGCCCCTGTACCGAGCGTGTAGTAGCTGCATGTAACCTGTCTCGAGCATGTAGCCCTGTGACATTGTGCTGCATCCACAGCAGGTGGGTGCTGCCTCAGCCGGCAGCCTGCACGTCTTGCCGAGCCCTCTGTTCTGGCATCCATGCAACCCTGACGGGGCATGACGCAGGCACGCCTCCATGCTGAACTCTGCACCCCCCCCCGACACAGCTCTCTTTGTCCCACCCTCACCTCATTCCCTAACTGCCTGCCTGCAGAGGCCTCCTGTCAGTTTGCGCTGGCGCTCCCCTTCCTGGAGGCCTGCTCCCAAGGGGCCTCCCAAGACTGCTGCGACGTAGTTGCTGACGTGTCCCGCCTCTCCTCCTCCGCCCCCTTCTCCACCTGCTTCTGCCACCCGGCCTTCTGGCAGGTGCGCTGGCTGTGGCGGCGGGCATGCGCATGCAGCCTTACCGCGCCACTGCGCTCCATGCATTGCAATGGTGCGACCTGACCTGCAAGGGAGCGCGTTCCGGCCCTGCGCTGCGCTTTGCAGCGCAGTGCAGCGCAGCATTGCCACAGTATGCATGAACTCTCTATTTCTTGCCCCTCCGCGCCCTGCTTTGCCTGCTGTGCTGGCAGGAAGCTGTGGCGTATATGGATACCGAACACGGGGTGGACCTGGCAGATACTCTCGGCAGCTGCATCACAGAGCACGGCAAGCTCATTGTCTTCCGAGGCGGCCCGCTCACATGGTGCCCCGCTGCGACAGCTGGAGCGCTGCCCTGACTGACCTGCTTGTTGTTGACCCCCCGACTGGCTGTAAACTAACCGATGAAATGTGCCGCCTCAGGTCTGGGCCATGACGCAGAAGTGGTGAGCCTGTGCGGCGATGCGTGCGACAGGCGGCACGCAGCGGGCACGGCGCGTCACCGCCCGTCTTGAGGGTTCTCCACGTGCTCTCCGTTAAGTGTGCTTCTGCCGCAATGCGCCTCTCAACCTCATCGCTTCGTGAGCTGTGAAATAGCTGGTATGCTCGGGGGCGCCCACATTCTGCTTGCGCAGGCGCTTGCGCTGGTGCACACGGCGGTTTTGGCTGTGTGGAATGCCTCGCTGCACCTGCCAATCGCGCTGATGACCGCCACGCTGCGTATGGTGCTGCCCGGCTGCGACGGCCGGTGCGACGGCAACGCCCGCTTCTACGAGGTGTGCTGCTGGGAAGCCGGTCTTAGGAATGCACGGAGACAGATGCAGAGGCTGGAGGGCACAGTATTCTGCCGCTGCCAAAACTCTCGCCTGACTGCCGTCCACCGCCGCCGCCGCTGCAGGGCACTGTAATGCACTCTCGCAAGCAGCCCAAGGAACACAAGTTCACGTGGGTAGCAGTTGCATGAGTTTGGTGCAAATGGTGTAGATAGCCTGGGACTGCCTTGCTCGCTGACCTTCCTGCTTCTTCGCTCTGAGGAAACGGCGCACCACAGTGCCCCCTTGTGCCCGCCTTCGGGCGCCCCGCTGGCCGCCTACAGCCAGCACCCACCTTGTTAACTGCCGTCGCTTTCTTACCCACGGTCGCCACCACAACTGCTGCAGGTACCAGGTGCGCATGGCAGTGGTCGATCTAGACAACCCGCCCAGCTGGTGGCGCCGCTCCAAGAACGAAAACATGACGGCAGCAGATGCGCGGCGGCTGGCGGGCACCGCAGGTACCGACGGCAGTGGCGGGCTGGGGGTGGCGGCCTCACGCGTTTGACGTGTTCTGTCATGTGGAGGGGGAAACCGTGCTGGCAGGGCACGCCTGCCCTGCCCCTTCCCGCACCACTGCCATGTACGTGGGTCGAGCAGCGGCATCAGGTGACAGCGGAAGCGGCGGCGATTGGCACCTCAACCCCACGCGTGTGGTGCCCCGGTTCCATGCCGATGCAGGCCCCGTGCGCCTGCTCACGCACCCGGCAGCGGCGGGCTACACCCAGAACCCCATCTCCGTCTACTACTGCTACTCCCAGGACGGCGCCACGCTAGAGCAGTGCATAGCAGAGGTGACCAACACGCCGTGGGCGGAGCGGGTCACCTTCCTGTTTAGGTGAGGTTGGAGTGATGAGAAAGGGAGGCCAGGGAAGGCGGAAGGGGGGCAGGGAGGGGGAGGGAGGCAGACCAGCATACCGTTGTTGGAGCGGGGCACCTGCCTTGGTGGGTGAGGTGGGAACCAGGGGGAGAGGGGTATACCGGCACACCACGGGTTGAGCTAGTCACCGTCCCGTGTAGGCAAATGACTTACCCCCTGTTTTGCCTGTGCGCCCACCACACTCAGTGAGGCTGGGTGGGGGGGCCAGGGCTGGAGAGTAATAGTGGGGCTGGTGATGGGGGAGGGGCTCAGTGTGCATTCGCACGAATCGAAGCGCAGAGAGGCACCAACCCTTTCCGCCCTGCTTCCGTCTGCCTTGAAATCGCGACCCAGCAGCGGCCCGGCAGCGGAGACAGTCCCCAAGGCGCTACGCAACCACCGCACCCTCACCTCCCCCCACTTGTGGCTCTCTCCATGCCCCCCTGCACCGCAGGCCTGGCGGCGAGACGGTTCCCAAGGCGCTCCATGTGTCCCCCCTTATGGACATGCGCAGCACCTGGTGGGTGGGTGGGTGGGTGGGTGTTAGAGATGCTTGGATGATCTCAGATGTTTGGCTTAGGGGGGGAGGGTGCAATGACTGTCGATGGTGTTGTGGCAGTGCCCAAAGAGCGCTGCACTCGCATCCTCTGATGGACATGCGCAGCAGCGTTTGCTTGCGCGGGGGTAAAAGTGGGGTTGTACGGACGAGGTGCTGGGTCTGCTCTGTACTGACAGGGGCAGAAGTGAGCAGAAGTGGGGTTGCACGGATGCGGTGCTGGGTCTGCTCTGATTGACATGCGCAGCACTCGGTGATCCGGGTGCACGAGCAGAAGCGCAGGCTGTTGTTTGTAGGACGCAGGCGTGGGAGGGTTCGTGGGTTGAAGGGCGCTTTAAAGAGGACGGTGCATGAAGTGGAGAGAAGAGCGGTGCTCGTGGCAACAACAAGAGCTCTGCCAGCCAGGCACGTCGCACGGCACCACACCCACCGGCGACCACCACCTCTGCTGCCCACGCAATGTGCTGTGGTGCTCCGTGTGCGTCTTCTAGCCCCGGTCCAACCCAGCCTCTGCTGATCCCAAGGTGCTCTCTGCCCAACATCTGCCCCCTGTTAGCTGGGCCCCCCGCCTTCCCGATCCCCTCGCCTTGCCTCCCCCCTTCACCCCCTCTCTCCGTCCTCTGCCTCCCGCTTGCAGGCGGCTCAAGGCCACCGAGCCGGAGGAGCGCCTGTTCCTCTCCGTGGGCTGCACCCACCCCGAGTACGGCCCCTTCTTCCTGGCAACCTTTGACGCCCGCCTCAGCCGCCACCCGCACCTGCCCAACGAGACGGCCAGCCTGGGCACACTGCTGCGGTGGGTGGGCGCGGGGGCGGGTGCCTGGTCACCATCACATCACCAATTGAAGTGATGATGCATCACTCAAGTGCTGCTGCCTGTCCAGGGGGGGCCTGGGTGGGGCTGCGGTGGCGGAAGGGGTGGGGGGCCCAGAGCTGGCTTGGCCCATGCGTGCACAGTGTCTAGGGAAGCTAACGTGGCTTGTGTGCTGGGAGGCTCTTCTGCAATGTGCTGCACAGGGAGCAGGCATGCGGGCCTGTGGTGCCCCTCGCCCTGCCCGCCTGTTGCCCGCCCTCGGTCCCTGCCCGCTCAACTCCTGTGTGACCGCTTCATACAAGGCATGCGCATGTTGTGCCCCCCCCAAAGCAGGTACGGCTTCCAGCCCCAGAGAGTGGCCCTGTGGATCTACTGGCACGCTGTGCTGCTGCTGTGGAAGGGGGTGCCGTTCTTTGGGTGAGCCCGCTGCCCTCAGAGAAGCCAAGCCTTGCCCGCACATTGTCCTGGAGCGGCCGGCCCCAGCTTAGATGCATTGCACGCCCTACGGCAGCCTGCCCTGCCCTGCCTGCCCTGCCCCACTGGCTGCCACACAGCAGGCTCACCTGCTGCTGCGGCATGGGCCGCCTGACCGCGCCCGCTTCACCCGCACTTGTCCGTCCTTGCAGCCCGCCCGGACCGGAGTTCAAGGCGGCGGCCGCCGCCAAGGCGCAGCACCCAAAGACCGCCGACGGGCGCAGCTTTGTGTGGCGGGGGGCGCAATCTTGGCCGTGGAACGCGTCGCCGGGGAGGTAGCGTTCCGGGGCTCGCTGCTGAGAGAGAGAGTGTAGGTCGAAGGAGAGCAGCAGGCGTGTTGGCTGGCCGCTATGCACAATTGCCTGGCTGCCTGCCTGGCTTCCGAGGCTGGAGGAATGTCGGAGGCATGTCACCTGGGTCGCTCGATGCCAGCGGCTCTCTGGGTGCTGCTGCTGCTGCTGCTGCTGCTGAGTGGGCCGCGCGCCTGGCCCCAAGCCACGCATGCCACTACGGTGCGCCGGCGTGATCAGCCTGACGGCGTTGTTTTGTATTTTGCTTGTGTAAGTTTTGCCCTGTGTACCCCTTCTCGAGTGTGCTCCCCTCCATAAGATGGCGAGCTCCACGATTCTTGCCTTGATTTCTCCGCCAAGCCGCTTATTTTCTCGCAATGCCCAAGCCACGCTTCCCCAGCAGGGCTGCTTTCATCCTCTCACATCTGAGCCACCTGGCCCCCTGCTTTTCACACACCAATCTGTAATGATCAACCAGGCAAGAAGCAGAGAGCTGTGGCGTGCAGACATTCGGAATGAGGGGAGGTGGGAGAGAGGCAGATGCACCTCAATTGTGTGCCCCACTGGCCTGACAGCTATCAGCAGCGCTTGCGGCGCGCGCCAGTGAAACCTCAGTTATGCTGACATGGGCGTGGCCGCCAGCTCAATCACCCTCATCAGCATGCCACAGTGCTGGCAGGAGCAGTCCGCATGCTCCTAGATGCCGTTAGCTTGCGCTCACTGCCGCCCGTCCCGCTGTTCACTGGCAGCAAAGTGAGCGCAGCTGCCTTGAAGGCACCTGGCAAAGCATGGCGGGCCTTGTCTGCCTCCTTTGTCAATGAGTTGCCACTTTAGACTCCAGGTCCGCTTCACCGCCACATACACAGACAGTGTAACACCCAAGCGCCTGCCAAACATCCTGACCTCTCTGCGCTTTGGGAGCCCGCTGCCGGCCGGCGGTAGAGGCGGGGAAGTGCCTGGCCTTCTCCCCACACTCCCGAGCGCCCGGCGACGGTCTGGGGCGGCTTTACACCCTAATCATGCAATGATCCCTGCTTTACCATGACTGCATTCATCAATACCACAAGGCGAAAGTCCCGGAACAACGCGGCAGCAGCGCCTAGCTAGCCCACCTGCCCCCTGCTTGGGACATCACGTTGGTTCTTCAAGCGCAAGCCATGCCGTCTATCTCCGGCACCGCCGGTGCCTCTGGCTCGGATGGCGCGCCGCACGACTGGGGCAGCCTGCAAACTGACCTGCTGCGGCTTGTGTTTCGCACTTTAAGCTCTCTTTGTGTACCAATCGAGCTAGGGAATGCCGTGGCGCTGTGGCAGGCGTGCAGGAGCCAGTGCCGCAGCTGGCGGGCGGCGGTGGAAGCTGAGGTGAGCGCCGCGCCTGTGCTGCCGCAACCGGCGCCGTTGAACCCTTGTGTGCTTGTGGTATTGTGCAACTGGAAGGCCAGCAGACTGCCTGAAGCGTTTGCCCTTCTGCAAGCCTCCCCAACTCCTGCCTTCCTGCCTTGGCTTCCCCCCGTGTGCAGCTCTCTTTCCACGTCCGCCTTCAGCCAGAGGACTGGTTCAGCGGGCACCTGGCGGCCGCCCTATGTGAGCTCCCCCTCGATCAGCTGACGCTGGCGCCGCTGCCACCGCCCCGGCGCCACCCCTTCACCCTGCTCGGCTTCTGGCGCTCCGGGTCGAAGACCGTCACCACGTTGCTGCAGCAGCCCAGCCTTTTGGCGCGGCACGGCGGCACGCTGCGCACGCTCAGCGGCGTGCCCATGAGCGCTCTGCAGGAGGGGTGCCTGCAGGGCTGGTCGGCGCTGGAGAGCCTGACGGTTGTACCCAGCGGCGGCGGCGAGGCGTCTGAAGTGGGCACCAACCAGCTGGCGGGTCTACCCCTGCTGCTGCAGCGGATTGATATGCCAGTGCCCCGCCACCCCTTCCCCCTGCCCAGGGGCCTCCCCCCTGCCCTGGAGTACATCACCCTGCGCTGCTCCCAGGACTTCATCCTCGGCAGCGCTGACCTGGAGGGCGACAGGCTGCCCGCCAGCTGGCGCCAGCTCAGCGTGCACGCCGCGCGCACAGCAGGCCTCGACCTCGATGCACTCCGCCTGCTGCCGCCACCGGTGCTGCCCGCTGGCAGCAGCGCTGCCCGCAGCAACAGCGGCGCCTCCACCATCCGCAGCAGAACGGCAGCTGGTGGCAGCGCTGGCGCCAGCAGCAGCGCAGCAGTCAGGCGCTGCCTCACTCTGGTGGCCCCGCTTGTCATGCTCTCAACCGCCGACCCCGCCTGCCCCGCCCAGCTGGCCGCCCCGCCGGTGCGCTCCCTGGAGTCCACAGTAGGGCAGTACCTCGCTGCCCTGGCCCCGGTGCTGGCTGCCGCCCACCTGCCGCGCCTGCGGCTGGTGGCCGGGGAGGCAAGCTTCTACTGCCGGCGCCCCGGGCGGTTGGGCATTTTGGATGCAGGTGCGCTGCCACCCGCTGGGCGGGTGGCGGCCGCCGGCAGGGTGCTGGGCTACGCGGCGGAGCTGAGCTGGCCAGCAGCGGCGGCAGAGGCGGCTGCGGGCGGTGGCAGCATTGGGGGCGGCTTTGGTTTAGCCGGCGGCGCCCGCTTCGAGCTCTGCTTGAGCTCTGATCATTGAGCCTGCCTGTTTCTGCTGGTTTGTGCATGTGATGATGCTGTGTCACTTGCTTGCGCTTCACCAAGGACTGCTTCCAAGTGTCGCTTATTGTGGGTTGCCACTTTTTACTATATTTTCAAGTCAAGTGCTTTGCATTGAGTGGTTCCAGGAATTAAAGTGCAGCATCGGTCGGCTCGCAGGCCACGCATCTCGAATCAGATAATGCAAAAAAGTAGTAGGAGAGACAACAATCACGGGCAAGGCAGTCAAGGCACTTGAGGGGTCAAGGAGGTCAGGCAGCCCTCAATCAGTGAGGGCTGCGGGGTGGGCAGGCACGCCGCTGGCAGTTCAGCAAGGGGCAACTGACAGCACTTGCAGCGAGGATGCGACGGCAGAGGGTGCGCCATGGCACACGTCGACTGCCAGGGAAAAGAGGAGGCGCAGCATAATGCCAGGGATGGGAAGAGGCCCCACCCGCTGGTGCCGCGGCGCTGGTGAGTGAGCTCATCCCTGGGGTGCACACTGCTCATGCAGCGCACGGTGGGTCCCACAGGTGCCTAGCAGGTGGTGCACTTGGGCTTGTACAGGGACCAGTCAAAGTAGAGCGCCTGCACGTTCTTCTTGCACGAGTTGGGCACCTTGGCTGCAGAGCGGGACGAAAGGGGTGGTGGGGCGTCGTGATGCAGGGGATTGGTGCAGGGAGGCTCATCAGGCGGGGCGGGGCGGGGCGTGCCAGAGGTGTGCGCATGGGCACAGGACAGGGCTGGATGCAGCACCAGGGTGGGGCAGGCACGGCAGGAGGGTGGCGGGGCACGTGTGGTGTTGCTGGTACGGCAGCCTCGCTGCCAGCTGTCCTGTTGACCTCAGCTCACCAGACTTCTTGGTCTTCAGTTCAGCATACTCGCCATATCTGGCATACTTGCTCTGGCACTTCATGGTGCAAGCGTTGGGCATCACCCACTGCAGGCAAGGTCCGAAGCGAGGGTGTGTGGTGTGTTTAGACACAGACCGTCAGCGGCAGCCCACACCAGGCCATCCGTCGCCTCGCCAATTTTGAGAGTAAGCTGAGCAGGCTAAGACGGCGGGGCCAGCGGCAGGCGTGCAGAACTGCATGTGTGAGCCGGCCTGCTGCGCTCGTACCTCGGGTTCCGGCATGTGCTTGGTAGGCTTGGGGAAGCGGGGGGAGAAGACGCAGACTGGCTTCCACCCAAAGATCTTCATGCAGCGCTCATAGCACTTCTGCCGCTTCTGGATGCGCACTTCAAAGGGATTGCGGGACGCGCTGCAGAGGGGCGGGGAGGGGTGGGGAGGGGTGGGGAGGCAGTCGGGAGGCAGTCGGTGGTGGTGGGGGTGGAGTGGCGGCGGGCGCTCGCCGGAGCGCAGCGAGCGGCGGGACCCCCAGCCACCCAGGCTACAACCATCATGCGTCCGGCTGCTGCCTCAGTAGTGTGCCACTGGGACCACCGTGACAAAACGGGCCCCGCAAGAGTGCAAAGGAGCAAAACGCGTCCCGCACGAACCCCAGCCAGCCCGTCACCAATGCGACGGCACCACTGCCACCTATACGCACCCCCCTCTAAGGCCCAGGCGCCCGATGTGCAGCACGGCCGCCCCGGCTGCGGTT
>JAPTJF010000767.1:0-15384 GCA_029339195.1 Micractinium sp. NFX-FRZ
GGTGGGGAAATGGATTCTGCGCCTGCAGGAAACGTCGGGAACAATGTCGGGTTTTTGGGTCAGATCCACTAGTGCGACCGCCTGCCCAGCAGGCCCAGCACACCATCGCGGCGCGAGCGGCTGGAGCCCCTGCAGCTTCGATGATGTCTGTACGTGTTTCACTCTCAAGTAACCACCTGGTCCGACGGGATTAGTGCCATCGCCGCATGCTTGTGCCGCACAAGCGCTAGAGTCGCTTTCGTGGATCGCAGTTCATTGGTGAGCGACATACGACCTCAGCGCCGCGTATTGCGCCGGTGTCGCGCCGCCAAGCTGCCGCCCGGTCCGCCTGCTGCCGCCGCCGCCGCCGCCGCCGCCGCCGCTGCCTGCCCAGCGGCCCACCCTGCCTGCCTGCAACCCATGTTGCCCGCAGGGGTGTTGAGGCGCCAGCATGCTGGAGCGATGGAACACCCACTTCAGCAAAGTGGTGGAGCAAGAGCTTTTCAAGTGCGTACCAAGTCAGGTCACCTGTTGCAAGGGGCAGGAAGTGGCGGGGCAGCCTTGCCGGGCAGCCCAGCCGGACCGAACGTGCAAAGCCCCTGCGAGCTAGCAGGCACTGCCACCGCTGCTGCTGCTGCCTCACAGCGCTCGCCTCTGCTGCTGGCCACCTCCCCCGCCCGCTTCCACGTCAAACTGGCTAACCCGGCCTGACTTGTTCTCCGTCACCCACCCTCGTAACCCATCTTTGTCTGCAGCATCACGCTGCAGCTGGCGTACGGCCCAAACTCGAGCCACCACTTCGAGCGCTTCATCTGTCTGCAGCTGGCACTGAACTCAACAAATTTCCATTGTCCTGTGGTGCAGCATCACGCTGCAGCTGGCGCAGGACCCCAACTCAAACAACCTGGGCACCACGGTCTGGGATGCCTCCATCGTGCTGGCCAAATACATCGAGAAGGTGGGCTGATGCTGTGCAGGGCTGTGTAATGGATACTTGCATGGGGGTGGGCGGTGCCCTGGTTCCGGCTGGTTGCATGGCTTGCTGCCCGGCCCTGGGTGCAGCACAGTGACGGTCTGAAGGGCGCAGGTGAGCCCTGGCCCCCACAGCGGCAGCTCCACATGCCTCCTGCTGCTGTCCCGCTCCCCTGCGCACGGCCCCTTTGCCCCCTGCCTGCAGACCCAGCGGGCGCGGAGACTTCTCCCGCCCCACCCCCCAGAGTGAGGGCAGGGCACCGCCGAGCCATTCACCCTCGACAGCAGCAGGTCCTGCCACCCCACTCAACCCTCTGCTCTGCCCCGCCCCCTGTCCCGCGCCAACTGCATCCCTCCCTGCAGAACAGCCGGCGCGGCGACTTCTGCCGCCCCAAAGTGCGGGGCAAGCGGGTGCTGGAGCTGGGGGCAGGGATGGGGCTGGCGGGCATGGCCATGGCGCTGCTCGGCTGTGGTGAGTGGTGCGCTGTGCAGGACCTGGGGGCTGGACTGCGGTGTGCTGTGCTGTGGCCATCAACTCCCCCTGTGCGGTGGGCCCTCCGTTAACCCTGCCCTGCCCCGCCCTGTCTGAGCCGTTGCTCCCCGCTTCCAACCATCGCCTGTGCTGCCCCACTTCCCACTTCCCACTCCCGCTTCTCACGTTGACTCATCAACCCCTGCTCTCCACCAGCATTGGCTCTTGACCTCGTCTTCCCTTGCAGAGGTTGCGTTCACGGACATTGGCGACGTGCTGCCCCTGCTGCGCCACAACGTGGACCAAAACATCTCCTCCGCAGCCCTCAAACGTGAGTGTTTGGTACCGAGCGCGCCGTGAACATTCAAGCACACATGCTTGATTGGGCAGCAATTTGCGCGGGTGAATCCACTTTCGACACTCGAGCACAACCGCATATTTTATTTTTTCATGCGGTTGCCATGCTGTTGCCGGCCTTGCCATTGCCGGTCGCGCTGGCGCTGTCTCCAATTAGTCACTCGCGAGCCTTCAGTCGCCCCGCCAGGCTCCTCTTCTGCCTGGCAGCGCTGCCGGTAGCTCGCCAATGCGTGCCTGCATACTAGCCCCCACTCCCCTCACTCCTGTCTCACCTGCCCTCCTCCCCGCTGTGCCGCCCGCAGTGAAGGACGCGGCGTGGGCGGCCGCCGAGGTGGGCGCCACCCGCGTGGCCTCTCTGGACTGGTCCGACCCCTCCTGCTACTCCGACTTCCAGCCGCCTTACGACTTCATACTGGCGGCGGACTGCGTCTATTCCGAGCTGGCGGGTGGGTCCTTCTCGTGCTGCAAGCTAGCTGGGCACTATGTTCTGGTTGTTAGGCCTGGTAGGCTGCGGCACACATGTGCTGGTGGGTTTGGTGTAGATTGGGCATGTACTGGTCAAGCGGGTCAGGCGGGCCTTCTCTCTCGGCAGCCTGCGTGCTCATGCCACTGCGCTGGCATGTGGGCCGCCTTTCTGATGCCCTGCTGGCACAAGGAGTCAAGCCGGCACCGGCAGGGCAGCACTTTGCAGGCACTCCAGGGAGCCCTTGTTCGGGGGGCGGGCCGGGATTTGGTGGTCGTTCAGGGACCCTTTAGAGATAAGTGCCCACAGCAGCACGCAGCACTCTTGACTGTGCCTCCCCGCCGCGTTCTGTGCCTCAACACCCACCCACCCTCTGCTGTCCTCCCGCAGTGCCGCACCTGCTGGCCACTGTGCTCCACATGGGCGGGCCGCGCACGCAGACCATCGTCACAAACGAGTGGGTGGCGCGTTGTGCATGCCTGCCTGCTGTGCCTGCTGTGCATGCCTGCCTGCTGTGACCGCTGTGCCTGCTGTGCCGCCCGAGATCCTGCTGTGCGCGGACTGCTTGGCTTGCTATGCAGCTTGTGCATCAGGCACCTTGTGTGTGTTTGGTTAGGTGTTTTTTTGGTTGCGCCCCTGCTCTCCCCTCCCCACTGCATCCCCTGCTGCCTCCCTTCACTTTCTGGAACTTTGCCTGCCTGCCTGCCTGCCTGCTACACACAGCAAACAGCATGCCAGCCTGCCTGCCTGCCTCGCCTGCAGGTTCCGCTCCCAGGCGGTGCACGACATCTTCATGCAGCAGTTTGGGCAGCACTTCACCATCAGAAAGGTGGGCGCAGAGTGCGTGTCGCAGGGCGCATTCACTGGTGTGCCGTTGTGCTCTGTTTGGCACAGACCGTCACGGATTGACTAAACTCACTGTGACTGTGGCACCGTCAGCAGACGAACTGCCATGGCCTGTTCTTCCCAACTCTGACCGTGGGTGAAGGGCAACTAAGCAGCCTGCCCTGGGCCCCGGGCCCCCCCCACCCCCTGCAGGTCCAGGCGGGGAAGCAGGATGCCAACTACCAGCACCCTCTCATCCACATCTATTTGCTGAAGAAGAGGAAGCAGGCGCTGGAGGCGGCAGAGGGGGAGGGGGAGGGAGACGGGGTGGCGGCGGAGGTGCCGGCGGAAAGTGGGGAGGCGGCAAGGGGAGGGGCAGCGGCAGAGGCGGCAGCACAGGGGAATGTAGCGGAGGTCAGTCGAGCGGAGGAGGCAGCAGCGGGACAAGCCGGTGGCAGGGAAGGCAGCGTGGGGCGGCAGCAGGCGGAGCATCAGGCAGAGCAGGCACAGCAGGGGGAGCACCAGGCGGAGCAGGCACAGCAGCCAGCACAGGCAGGGGGAGTGGGTCAGCCTGAGGAGCAGCAGCAGCCTGCTGATAGCGAGGTCAGCAGCCGGAGCCAGCAGCAGTTCCAGACGCGGCGGCAGGGCAATGCGCTCGCCAGGATGCTGGCCGAAGTGAAGATGTGAGAGTCTTGGCAGTGGCTGGCGCACCTTCAAAATGAGCGCCCCTCGGTGCACACTGGCGTTGCAGCATTTATGTGTAAAACACCTGGACGCAAAGAATGCAGCAAAGAGAGCAGAGCAGGTCGAAATGCAGCACGGAAAGTGGAAAGTAGGGGCCGCGACCGAAGGTTCCCATGCCAGGTGGGTGCATGCTCTCATCTCCAAATTCAGGCTGGGCCTTGTGTGCAGTACACGCTGCCAGACCTCTCGATACTCAACATACAGGGTGCCCCCTGTGCTTCCTAGCTCCCACGTCACCCCTGTGGGCGACTTCTTGTCCACGCACCCCAGGCAGAAGCCTGCTTTAGCCTGCTCTTGCAATGGCGAAACACATGGGACGCCCGCCGAGCTCGTTGCTCGCCTGCCTGCTGCTGGCAGGGCTGGCCTGCGGCCAGGCTCGAGTTCGCCACACAGGTGACGACCATCTGGCGATCTGCGCCCTTGGCACGCCTTGGCTTGCAGTCATGAACTTAACTTTACACTGATTCGATCGCTTTTCATCCTCGCGCCACAGGCCGCCGCATGGTGCAGGCGGACGGTCCCGCCCCCGCCCCCGCCGGCGGTCAGGTGAGCGCCGCAGCTGAGGCAGCTGCAAGCAGCACGGGATGGGGACATCCTCTGCTGTGTGGAATTTGCAGCCCTCACAGTGCTCTTCTGCCCAAGCCACTCCACCGCCCCCGTCCTCCTCCCCCTCGCCACGTGCAGGACGGTGCAGCCGCCGTCAGCGACGGCAGCGACAGCGGCAATGCCACCGACGCAGCTGCCTCCGCCGCCGCCCTGGACGGCGGCGCCCAGCAAGTCCAGATCCCAGTGGGCAGCAATGCCACCAACCCTGTGGACCGTGCCAGCGGGGCAGCGGTCAAGGTGTATGCAGAGCACACGGAGCCAGATTGGAGCCAGCCCTGGCAGCGCAAGCCGTCCACCTCGAGCCACAGCAGCGGCGTGCTGCTGCGCGGGCCGGGCGGTGAGCGCTGGGTGCTCACCAACGCTCATTCGGTGGAGTACGCCTCGCAGGTGGGGGTGTGGCACAAGATGCGCAAAATAGTGAAATGCACAGTGCTTGTGAATTTGAGGGGTGGAATCACAGGGAAGGTGGGCCGTAACCGGCTGGAGGGTCGGTGGTTGCGCCAGAGGGAGGTGGGCGGGCACTGTTGCCTCGCCCAGCCGCCTCTTCAGCCCACCCCGTCCCGCCACATCCATGGTTCCCTGGCACGATCACAGGTCCAGCTGAAGCGCCGTTCCGACGACCGCCGCTACCAGGCCCGAATCCTGGCGGTGGGGCACGACTGCGACCTCGCCCTGCTCACAGGTTCTAAGATGACATTGTTGCTGTTATTGTTTGGTTCAGCTGGTGGAGTGGCAGGGTCGGGTGAGGAAGGGGGGCTGACCAGGCACCCAGCTGGGTGGCCGGGCGTTATGCGACTGCCCCGCTCCCTCGCTGGGCAGCCCCGTCCCCGCCTCTGCCCTCGCCTCATTAACCCGTAAGACATCTGCCTTCTGCAGTAACCGCCGGTCAAGGACTTACGGCATGGCGCAGACCCTCCTCCCCATCTCTCCCTCCCCCCCCCAGCCTGCTAAGAGACGGTGCCACCTTCCGCAGGGGAGCTGCTAAGCCTGTTTCTGCCCTCTCGCCCATCCCCTCCCCTCCCTGCCCCCCGCCCTCTCCCCAGTGGACGCCGAAGCCTTCTGGCGGGACGCCGACTTTGCTTCCTTTGGGGAGCTGCCCCGCCCCAGGGACCCCGTCTCCGTGGTGGGATACCCAATAGGAGGGGACACGGTGAGCATGCTGTGGTTTGATGTGTCGTGTGTGTAACCCATGGTGGGCCGGGCACAGTGGCCAACTTGCCCTCTTCCAGATGGAGGCGGCCGGGGACAGGGTGCCCTGCCAGAGTGTGGGGCAAGGCTTCTGACAGTGCGGGCCTGGCGGGGAGCAGGTGCCTGCCCGCCCAACATGGGCAGGAGGCGGCCGGGAAAGTGGCCATGCCAAGCGGTGCCAGATGTCAGGGACGGATGGACTGCATTGATGCAAGCAGCAGAAGCCATGGGGGAGCCAATTCATGAGGCACCGCTGCTCTCCGCTTGCCCGCCTGCAGATCTCGGTGACTGCCGGCATCGTGTCACGCCTGGAGGTGGGATTGCCTGCTGTGCACGCTGTGCCTGCTAAGCTAGCGTGCTGTGCACACCGCGCACGGTGTGCCTGCTGTGCAGTGTTTGCATGCTCTGCCTGCAGCCCCTGCTGCGCCTGCTGTGAGTGCTGGCATGATCTCCCGCCTGGAGGCCGGCTGTGCCTGCTGCGCATGCACCTGTTGCGGGCGCCGCAAACTGCAAGGGGCTTGCCAGTGTTGCAACGTTCCTCACTTCGCTGCAACCGCTGCCCCGCTGCAGATTGCACCGCACGGCACTCCTTTGTGCATGGCCACCACTGTTGCTACTTTATTAGCACGCACCCTGATTGCCGGACTCTGACTTTCGTGCTCCTGCAGGTCGTGCCCTACTCCTTTGGCCAGCGAAATCTTCTGGCCCTTCAGATCGACGCCGGTGAGAGGCAGAAGAGGCGCTCATTGACGGCACGGCGCTGGGCCTGACATGCGCGCTGCTAAGCACTGCATGCCCCATGCCACATGTCCCACTCGTCCCTGCATCACTGAAGGCGAGCCGGCCACACCACCTGCATCTAGCAACTCCCCTCCAGTGTTGGACCTTGCGAGCGCAACACAAGAATGTACTTTCTGCCCCTGTCTGCCCTCCCACCCTCCAATTCATGCTGCCCTGCCTTCTGCCGCCCTGACGCAGCCATCAACCCGGGGAACAGCGGCGGCCCGGTGCTAAATGACCAGGGGGAGTGCGTGGGTGTGGCGTTCCAGGCCATAAACCAAGCAGAAAACATTGGGTGGGTGGGTGGGTGGGATGAGGGTGTCCGGGGTGGACACATTGCTTCTGGAGGCCAGCACGTTAGGGTCCATTAGCCACCCCTCACTCTTTGAGCCCCCA
The DNA here is from genome assembly GCA_029339195.1 of Micractinium sp. NFX-FRZ. NCBI lineage: Eukaryota > Viridiplantae > Chlorophyta > Trebouxiophyceae > Chlorellales > Chlorellaceae > Micractinium > Micractinium sp. NFX-FRZ. Next base: position 6,783 of record JAPTJF010000767.1, read on the forward strand.
CTACCCCACCCTCACCGCAAAGTACACACGCTTGATCCCACCCCGCCGCGCTGCTCCCGCTGCCTGCAGCTACGCCGTGCCCACCCCTATCATCTTCCACTTCCTGGACGACATTGTCAAGAACGGCAGCTTCACCGGCTTCCCCGCCCTGGGCCTGCAGCTGCAGCGCACGGAGTCGGCAACGCTCAGGCAAGTGTGCGATGGGGCGGGGCTTTGAGCGGCAGTGACTCAAGCACACAAGGTGCCACGCATGTCTGCAGCGCATGGAGTCGGCAACGCTCAGGCGAGTGCACTGGCGGAGCTTCAAGGGTGACAAAGTGTGTGCCAGGTGTCTCGCGGGGGAGCGACGTGTGCCTGCAGAACACGACACCGACGGCACACACACAAGTTTGCGGGCAGGGGGCGGGCAGTACTGCCCTAGTCCTGCCCTAGTACTGCACTAGTGTAAGTCGTGGCTGGGGGTGAGATGTTAGTGTTGTGGTGGTTCAGGGCGGTGCAATGCTAGCCTGCCCTCCATCCCCGCCCCATACTGCGCCTGCCACCTCCTGCGCCCCCTGACTGCCCCGCCTGCTCCTCTTGGCGGCAGGGACGCATCCAATATTCCCGATGGCGAAGGGGGCATGCTGGTGCGCAAGGTGTACCCCGTGGGGTCATCTGCTGGAGTGCTGCAGGAGGGAGACGTGCTGCAGAGGTGAGCTGCACAGGCAGGGCTGCACAGAACACAGCGCAGCACCGGCGTCCCGGCTGCCTGATGGGCAGTGCACTACATCCGGCTGCGGTTGGTTGCAGCTGGGGCGCGGGGCATGCTGGCCCACCCAGCCTGGTACCAGTAGCCTGCATCTTTGCGCTCGAGTGCCCATCATCGTGTCTCAGGTTCGATGGCATCCAGATTGCATCAGACGGCACCGTGCCCTTCCGCTCCAACGAGCGCATCGCCATGAGTGAGCACGCATGGCTTGGCCTCAGTGGCAGGAGCATGAGCTGCGCGGTGTTGGTTGCCTGCGAGCTGCGCCGTGGGCCTGTGGGCTGCGTTGTGGTGTAATACAAATGAAGGGCTGCCTCACTTGGAAAGCCCTCGACATGCACCGCAGGCTTCCCCGTCTCCCAGCGCTACGTGGGCAACAATGCCACTGTGGAGGTGCTGCGTGATGGGGAGCCCCTGTCCCTCCAACTCACGTGAGTGCGAGGGTTTGGGGGGCTGCCTGCTTGCCCGCATCGCCAGCCCGCCTGCCTCTGAGGCAGGCGCATAATGCCGAGTGGGAGTCCGGCCCTGGCAATGACCTCAGCTATGTGTTCATATCCAACCCCTCTCACCCCCAGGCTGAAGGCCCCCTACCCTCATGTAGTACTGCCCTGCCACCGGGCCCCTCAACTTGGTTTAAGCTCCACCACACCCAGGCTTACTGTCCTCTGCCCCATTGCCTGTGTTCATATGCTTACATGCAGGCTGAAGGGGCCCGACCCGCTGGTGCCGTACCACCTGAACGGCAGGGACCCTCCTTACCTGGTTGTGGCGGGCCTGCTGTTTGATGTCGTCACAGGCAAGCCAGCCAGAGCATTTTGTTTGTGCGAGCACACAGACGCTGTGCTGCGGTGCTGTTACAGCCCAGCCTCGCATTCCTGTGCTCGTGCGCTGCCCTGCGCTTGGGTGTGGTGCCGGCAAGCGTGCCCACCCTGCGTGCCTGCCCGACTTCCTAGCTGTGCGCCAGTTCTGGCAATCTCAAAAGGCTTCTGGCTCCCAACTGTTCACCCTCTGCTCAGTGGGACCTGCAACCCCCTTCTCATTCTCTGCTCCTTCCCCCCTCCCCTCTACCCCCCCTCCCCCGCAACCCCTGCAGTACCTTTCCTGTACTCCGAGTATGGGGATGAGGTGAGGGCCAAGGCACCCGTCACCCTGCTGGAGCAGCTGCAGTTCGGGGTGAAGAACAGCTCGGACGAACAGGTACTGCACGCAGTGGTACTGCAATTTGTGGCTGGGACAGAATCTTTGCTGTACAATTAAGGTGCCAGGCAGCCAGGATGTCAGAGAGGGCCTGCCTGCCTGCCTGCCTCTGCCTGCCTGCAGCTGCGTCAGCCCTGGCAGGCTGCTCAGGCGACAGCACTGCAGCCGCCTGCACTGCCGGCAGCCCGCCTTGCATCTTCCCCTCAGGTGCCACACCAGGCTGCCGGCTGTGTCGCCGGCGCTTGCCAGAGGCAGGATGGTTCTGCCGACTTTACAAGCTGTCCACCCCCGGCTTTGCCCCTCTTTCCCCCACCCCCCCACGGTGGCACCGGCAGGTGGTTGTGCTAAACCGAGTGCTGGCCAGTGATGCAACTGACGGGTACGAAGACTTTTCCGAAATTCAGGTGGGGATCTCCAAGTCGAGGGCCGCCAGCCAAAAACCAGTTGCTCGACTGCATGCAGGGATGCCACCCAGAGGGGGCGGGCATGGGGGTTCACAGGGGGAAGGAGGCCGCCCTCCCACCCCCTGCGGCCACCGTTTCCCATCTGTCCCCTAAACGTTGCAGTCCAGCAACCAACGGGTCCGCCGGTTCAACGGGCAGCCAGTGGTGAGCCTGGCGCAGCTGGCGGGCGCTGTGGTGGACAGCCTGGCGGCGGAAGAGGAGTACCTCCGTTTTGATGTGGAGCACGACGTGAGTATGTGTGGGGGGGGAAGGCGATACGATTGTTCGGGCAGGGGTGAGGTGGGGTGCAGGGTAAGGGAGACGGAGAGGCATCGGATGAGGAGTGCGGCATGAGTTGGCGGTAGGGAGGAAAGATCAGTAGTGTAGACTGCACAGGGGGGAGCCTGCCCTGGCAGCCTCAACATTGTGCCAAGAGAGAAGAGAACCTGCACGTTCGCTGCTTGATTCCCATTGACAAGAAGAGCCCAAGCTCCCATTGCACCACCACCCCTCATGCTGTTGTAGGAGGTTGTGGTGCTGGAGGCTGCACAGGTTCAGAACGCTACCGAGCAGGTGCTGGAGGCCCACGCCATTCCCAGCTCTATGTCCAAAGAGCTCTATGAAGCGCTCGTGGCTGCCAGCGATGGGCCCTGAGGGTGGGCACGAGCGCCTTGGGAGTGGGCACATTGAAGCCATGCACAGGCGCCCCGAGGGCAAGCGCCCAAGGACCGTAGCCAAGCCCTTGCAGCCGCCAGCGTCGGGCCATGAAGGCACTTCAACTTGCACCTTGGTGTGTTGATTGGCTGGTGTGCACTGAGAACCAGCTTAGGTGCGTCAACAGCTAAGTACTGTACTGCAGTAGTGTTATAAGCCACATGTCGGAGACAGAGATAGAAAAGTTTGTGGAGACGGCAAGCCGCCAACCGCTCCGGCACATAGCGCCTATGGCGGCAACAGCCGGCCACTTGGGCAGCACCGTGTAGCACGCCGCCCGCAGCTCCGGGTCAGCTGCCCACCAGCTTGCCGCCAGCTTCACTCTGCCAGCTTGAGATCCGCGGCCACCATTTTAGCTGCAATGGGGTGGTAGGCCGCCTTCTGCTCCTTGTACGTGTCGAGCGCCAGCTGGCGGGCTGCCGGGCTCTTGCTGTTGTGGAGGGCCCGGTAGAGCGGGCGCAGGAACCTGCAGGGTGGACAGACGTATAAGGTGGGGATGAGCGGTGGTGGTCATATGGTGGGTGTGCAGCTGGTGGTGGAGCTGTTGCTGGTGCAGTGGGGCTCCCACTTTTGTTCAAGGTGTGCAGCAGAGCGGGTGCTGGAAAGTGGACGGGCGAAGGGGCACGGCAGGGTGAGGATGAGGGTAAGGGCACAGCGGGGTGAGGAGTGGTTGGGTCGCAAGGCGGGCTTGCAGCTGTGCTGGGGCAGGGCTACACTGCCACTCAACAGGCTCACCTTTTGATGCTCCGCTGTTCCTCAAAGAAATGCTGCACACGCGGCACACACACACACGAACACACACGCGTGCCTCCCCGCCTCCCTGCTGGCGACACGCTGTGCCACGTCACTCACTTCATGCGGCCCTGCTCTTTGAGGAACTCATGCACACGTGGCAGGATGGCGTCGTCGCCTGCAGGGGAGAGAGAGAGAGAGAAGAGAGAGAGAGAGACAGGAGCACGCGCATATATGAGGGTAGGTGGAGGGCGAGGGTACTTGGTGAGGCTTGTCACCAGCAAGTGTACGGCCCCCGCTACGCAGCGGTTGGTCAACAGATACATAGAAGCAGCACCCCCACCAAATGGCACAGCAGGATGCACGCTGGTCAGCAGCGGGGAAGCAACGGCTCCCGCCTTGCCCCGCCCCGCCCACCCGCGTTGCTGCACAGCTGAGCACAGGGTGCAGGTTGCAACCGGCCAGCCGAGTCGACCTCACAGTCAACCAGCCGGCCGAGCACGCATTGCACGCACCCGCGTTGATGCACAGCTGGAACCAGGAGTTGCGGATCTCGCTGTTGTGCCGGCCGTCCAGGTCGTACAGCTCGTTCATCCTGGCGGGGAGGTGACAAGAAATAACCGGAAAAAGAGAGTTGGAGCACGTGTTAAATAAGTGGGTGGATGGGTGGGTTTGTGAGGTAGGTTTATGCTGGAGGTTGCAAGGCTGGGTGCTGCAGTGAATGCGATACATTGAGAAGAAGGGCACAGCATGGTGTGGATAAGGGTGGGAATGGCACACAGATGTTGTGCCGGCTGGCCCCACCATACGGCTCGCCCGCTCGCCCCACCCTGCCCTCTCGTAGGCAGCGCGCCCCCAGTGCTGCCCGCTCACTTGCGCGTGATGGTTGGGTGCAGGGGCTGCAGGGCACGCAGCTCGCCTAGCTTGTCCAGGAAGGCCACCACCTGAGAGAAGAGGGAAGTTGAGCTGACTAGTTATGAAGCATGATCCTAGCAGGCACATGCAGACTGGGTGCCCAGCTTGTCCGGGAAGGCCACCACCTGAGAGTAAACATGAACCAGGAGGTCGAGTAAGCAACTCCAGAAGCCACATGTTTAGGTGGCACATGAGGGATGGGCGCCAGCTTGTCCAGAAAGGCCACCACCTGCGAGTAAACATGAACCAGGAGGTCGAGTCAGCAACTCCAGAAGCCACAGGTTGAGGTGGCACATGAGGGATGGGCGCCAGCTTGTCCAGGAGGGCCACCACCTGAGGTGATTGAAATAAAGGAGGGAGGAGGGGTTAGGTCCATGCAGCATGCATGTTTCGTTGCACATGGGAAGGGGGTGCCCAGCTTGGTCAGACAGGCCACCACTTGAGAGAAGAGGGCAGTAGCCACGGAAGCTGAATGAACTTATGTAGCACGGATGCTTGTGGCATGTGGAGAAGGGGTGCCCAGCTTGTGGCCACCACCTGGAGGATAGGACAACTTCAACACGGAAGTGGACTACCTAAATCAAACAGCGGATAACGTGCTCACAACCCAAGCCAGTGACCTTGATGTCGTCAGCGCTGGGCCAGCTGCAACCCGCTGCCAAATCCAGCACTGCCCCAGCCGCCGCCCGGCACCTCTCCCCGCTCATCACTGCCCCACTATACTCTTCAACAGCTACACCAAACAGCTTAACAACTCTGTGCCTTTACCTGCGTGGAGCTCCAGTCCTTGATGTCGTCCCCGCTGGCGCCCTGCGGCCCGCCGCTGCCGATGCCCATCACGTCGCTGGTGTGCCACCGCTTGCCCAGCTCGTACGCCGCCTGCCCCAGGCTTTCGTCGTACGTGTTGGTCACCGGGGGCATGCCTGCAGGTGCAACACCGGTGGTGAGATCAGATGACGAGGAGCGGATGCATGTATGAGAGCCTGACTCACCACAGCCTGGTGTGGGGCCCGCCTAGGCCCAGCACGCCTGCTGGCTTGGCAAACCACGCCTGCCCCATTGAACCCACCCACCCGGCTTGTAAAACCACGTGCCCCGGTCGATCTCCTCCACTGCCTCGCAAGTTTTTTCAATGGAGACCCCACCCCCAGCTCATCGAACCCACCCACCCGGCTTGTAGAACCACGTCTCCCAGTCGATCTCCTGCACTTGTTCGCAGCCCTTGAAGTGGTCCAGGAAGAAGGCCTTGAAGTCGTCGCTGGTGAGGGGCTGCCCCGCAAAGCGCTGCACGTAGCTGGCAAAGAAGGGCTCGAACTGGGAGGAGCCGCCCACCAGCTCCTGCGGGCAAGAGGGGCGGGGAGTGAAGGAGTGAGACGCATATGGCAAAGGGACACAACATGTAGCGCGCAAAGAAGGGCTCGAGCTGGGAGAAGCCGCCCACCAGCTCCTGCAGGCGGGAGGGGGGGAGGATGTGCAGGAGGATGGGACAAAGAAAGAAGGGGTGACACGAATATGGCGAGGAAAAGCGACATACCGCGCGCAAACAAGGGCTCGAACTCGGCGGAGCCGCCCACGAGCTCCTGCGAGTGCAGGGTGTGCGGCATGGGAGGAGGAGGAAGGGGTGAGACGCAAGGGCAAGGGGAAGCGCCACATAGCTCGCAGAGAATGGATCAAGCTGAGAGATGGCTGGCAGGGGAGGGGCACGGGGGAGGCGGGGAGGCACAGGGCACCCCTCGCTGCCTCCCCTGCAGCCTGCCCTCTCCGCTCCAGGCGGGCATCCTTCACACCCGCTCTGCCCCACCCCTGGTTTGTGCTGCCCACAGCCAGGCACCTTGGCAAGCACAGGCCAACCCACCACACCCCCTACAGAAACAGCTGAACGGCGCACGTGGAGGTCATGGATGCAGGCAACCATAATATGTGCTGTCTTTCTACATATTATGCAAACAGCACACCCTGAAGAAGCCGCTGAATGGGGCTGTACCTGGAGGTAGTGGATGAAGGCAAAGCCCTTCTCATCTGCAGGCGGGTGGGGCAGGGGGCGAGGGTCAATCAGAGGCAGGCGCAGGGCGAAGCAGAAGAGCTCAAAAGGCGCGCGGGCTATCATCTGTGTGAGGGAGAGCAGCTCCTGAGTGCCTGCCCTGGCTGTGGGGCTGAAAGCAATGCGTCCTGTGGGATCCCCCGCGTTCTGCCCAGCACAGTTTGTCTGCCTGCCTCCCCCCTCCCCTTCCAGATCGCATGCTGCCGACAATCCTAAACACCCCAGCACGGCACAGCGGATGCTGAGGGCATCGCCCGCGTCTATCATCTCTCTTGTGCATTGTACTGGAGCACCTGCCTCACCTCCTTCTGCCCCCTCACACGGCCTCGTATGGAATGCTGCTGCTGCTGCAACCTGCCACTGCTTTTCATGCTGCTGCCAGTGCTCACATGGGATGCTGCTGAAGGCGTCGTCTGGGTCCACTCCGCCTGCAGCAGCACGGGCGGAGCAGGAGGGGGAGGGGGGAAGACAGCAGCAGCAATGGGTGCACAGGTGGGGAGCAGGGAGGCTGTGCGCGGAGCACTAGGCAGAGCAGCAGGTGGCTGGCGAGGCCTGGAAAGCAATGTGATTCACAAAGCGCAAGGCAGCAGGCAGGCCAGGCGGCAGTGGCTAGGCAGGCAGAGAAGGGTGGGACGGGGCGGAGCGGGGGCAGAGCAAGGGGCAGGGTAAGGGGAAGCGGCAGGGCAAGGGGGGAGGGCAGCAAAGGAAGCAGGGCAGCAAGGGAAGCAGGGCAGCAGGGGGTGTCGACCTGAGAGGTCTGGCACGAGGCGGGTGAAGGGGTGCTCCTCGCTGCCAAACTGTTTGGTGATGGTATCCCGCAGCTTAAGCCAGCCCTGGGACGCCTGGAACTGATACCTCTGTAGCGCATAACAGAACACACAGAAGGCGCAGCAGCCACAGCACGAAAGTGCAGGGCGTGGGGGACGGGGATAAGGGGGCGAAGAGGAGGGGGAGACGGAGGGGCACCCACCCGAGAGGTCGGGCACAAGTGCTGTGTAGGGGTTTGTTTCGCCGAGCTCTTTCTTCACCGTATTGGTCAGCTCCAGCCAACCCATGGACGCCTGCAGCTGGTACATCTGCGGGCCGCCAAACCGCCAGCAAGCATGCGACCCCATTGCAGGTATAAGGTGCGCTTTGCAGGCCTGCAGCTGCTGCGTCTGCGCCCACCCCGCCCCCCAGGTGCCAGCCTTGTCCCCCCTTGGAATGCAAGCCACACCCACACAAGCTCTAATTCATTCCGCCTCACGCTTGACAGCTCCAGCCACCCCACCGAGGAGGCCTGCAGCTGCCTGGTACATATGCACGGCCCGCCCAACCCCGCCCAGCACGCATGCGCTTAAACACCAGGCTACACCTTGCACCTCTGCGGGCCCGCAGCCGCCAACCAGCACACGTTCATGTACACACGTACAGTGCAGAACAGTACAATGCGCAAAGTACAACCATAAAAACACAGGCCTGCAGCATGTACCTGAGGCGTCCGCACCTGTCGGCTGTCAGCCACGCCCCTTTCGACTGTCCAAGCCACACCCGCACGCAGCTCTGGGTAACTTTCCTACAAACCACCACGCCCATGACAGCCCCAAACACCGCATCAGGTATGCCTGCAGCTCCTTGGCACACTTGCCCCAGAAGCCACACACACACCGCCTGCCGCACCTGCTCGCCATACAGCCTGCCCATGATCTTGCGCTCCAGGAAGACGGTGAACCCCTGTGCCGGGAACAAAGGGGTGGGTGGTGGGGGGGGGGGGGGGGGGGGGGGGGGGGGGGGGGGGGGGGGGGGGGGGGGGGGGGGGGGGTGGGGGGGGGGGGG
>JAPTJF010000768.1:0-15328 GCA_029339195.1 Micractinium sp. NFX-FRZ
CCCGTGCAGCACCGCCTGCTGAGCGCGCCGCAGGTGTTCAGCCTGCAGCTGACGTGGCCCTCCCACGCCGAGGCACCAGAGGACATTGGCGCCGCGCTGCGCACGCTGGACGACAGGGTGAGCCGGGGGGAGAGCGCAGAGAGGCGAAGCAGCGTGGCTATAACTCTCCTGCCAAGTCTCGCTCTAACCCTCTGGCACACCAGCTCACACAACCCATCTTTCGCCCCCGCAGCTGGCACTGTGCGAAGTGTACGGCTGCGAGGCGGCGGCGGGGCGCACCTACCGCCTGCGCTCCCTGGTCTGCTACTACGGCCAGCACTACTCCGCCTTCGTGGCGCTGCCGGAGCTGCGGGGAGAGTGAGTGGGAGCGGGCGGGGGTGCTGGTCATGCGGGCAGAGAGGGTTATGCATGCCTGCAGACAGGCGCTTTGCCATCACTTTCCTAGGTTACTGACCTGAGGCCATCATTTACTGGCTAATCGACATCTTGAGCTCACCTTATGATCCCGCCCCTTCCTGTGCTCCCTCCCCCCGCAGGTTTGCCCTGTTTGACGACACCAAAGTCAGCCGGGTGGGCGGCTGGGAGGAGGTGGTGCGCCGCTGCGAGGCGGGGCGCATCCAGCCCAGCCTGCTCTTCTACGAGGCAGCAGACTGAGGGGCGGCGGCAACGGCAGGCCTCTTGGGCAGCTGCCTGTGCATTACAGCCGGCCAGTTGCTACACCATCCTTTCATCATCTGGCTTGCGGGCAAGTCAGCGCCAGCTGCCGCCTGTGCGACACCAGCTTCAAACTGGCGGGCGAGCCTGGCCTGCCACCGGTTTATTGCAGGCACGCAAGAGAGCTGCGGCCGCCTGCTGCACTTCCACAAACGAGAAATTTTGCCACGTCTCACAAAAGGCGCCTCCCACTTAATCGGGCCATGCTCGTTCCCATTGTACCCCTGCTTCTCCTCCTCGCGCGTGCTGCTGTCCGCACACTGTACCTCACATACTGACGGCAATTACCGCACCTTCATATTCCAACTGCTGTGTCCTGCTGTCGTTTCCAAGATGTCACGCTGATGCAAGTGACCAGCAGTCCTGGCTGCATGGCGTCCGGCATGTGTTTAGAAGCAGCCGGGAGGGAGTGGTACCGGCAGCTGCACGCCGGCCGGGCGGACCATCATGCCAGCACAGTCCTCGAAACTAGGATGAATGTACTCCTACTCAGATGAAGACAGGCGCTGTGGTCAGTTCAGGACCTGCATGTATAGGACTTGCCTGCCGCCGCAGCTGCCACTGCGCAGTGGCATGCCCCGGTTCACGTTGTGCCCCGGCGGGCGCCCCCGGCAGCCGCCGCCCAACCCACCGTCCACCCAGTTGGTTTCGCTTCTGCTGACAGTTCTAGCGTGCGCCCCGCTGTAAGTCTGGTTCCCATTTGTTCCGCCAGTGCTTAATGCGCGACCTGTTCAGGCAAAGCGACTCTGGTGGGACATGAGGCAGTGCCGCCGCTGAGGAGGAAGGCAGGGGGTCTGTCCCATTGGGACCTGTGCGCACCGCTGAAGAAGACGCGATGTTCATTTAATAATCTCTACCGCCGCTTCTGGAGCTCGCCGAGCACTGGGCCAGCGGGTGGCGGGTGCATGCTCTAATCGCCGACTCTGATCGCCGGCCAGCGGCACTCGCCCGCGAGCGCTGAGGACAGCGACGATTACTGGAGGCCATTGAGGTGTTTTAGGAAGCGCCGGGCCTGCAGGAGCGTCGCTATCGTCGGCGGGACCGAGTGCCCGCCCGCCGCCCGCCTGCAGCGCAGCTATGGCGGCCGACGGCACGGTGCAGCAGCAGCAGCAGCTGGATGAGCTGCTGGCAGCAGTGCAGGTCTGCGCCAAGGAGGCTGCCCAGCTGTATGCCCGGGTACTTTATGAAAAGCGGGGCCGCCTGTCGCGGGAGGGCGCGCAGCAACTCGTAGACGAGAAGCTGGCAGCGGCACAGGCTGCCGACACCTCTGCTGGCAGCCGTGGGAGCGGGGACAACGGCAGCGGCAGCCGCAGTGCCAGTGCCTACCTGACCCCGATGCGCATTCTGAAGGTCAGGCTGACGGTGGAGGAGGCGGCGGTGGTTGCCACCAAGGGCGGTGACACCCCCGCCTGCCGGAAGCGCGTGCTGCGCCTGCTGTGCGCCGCGCAGGTCGCGGCTGCAACCGGAGCGGCGCGCTACGGCAGCTCCACGCTGCTGCGCCTGAGCGCGGAGCTGTGGCAGCTCACCGCCGGCTGCAGCGGGCCGGCGTTCACTGCCTGCGTGCACAGCTGGCGCGCCTGGCTGGAGCGCTCCCGGCCCCAGCACCTGCTCAGCGTGCCGCCAATCGACCCTATCCATGAGATAGGGGTTAATGAGCCCCGCCTGGCGTGGGGCATGGACCCTGACTGGCCAGCCTGGGACCGAGACATGCAGCAGGGGATGGACAGCTACTCCCAGGCCGTCAGCGCAGCTGTGCAGAGCGCCAGGCAGGCGTGGCTGAAAGGGCTTGAACGGATGCCACCCTCGGATGAAGCCACGTTGCTTATAGCGAGCTTGCTTATTCAGCTGACAGCGGAAGGGCTGCTCGGGAAGCCGGCTGCCTCTGTTGCACAGGCACAGCGGCAGACGGGCAGCGGGAGTGGCGGTGATGGCGGCTGCAGCGGAGCCAGCCAGCCTGGCACCGTGCCGGAACAGCAACCCGAGCAGCCGAGGCAGCCAACGGCGGCAGAGCAGCAGATGCAGATGGCAGACAGGCTCTCTGACCTGCCGTTCCAGGACAATGAGCGCGACCGCTCGCTGCTGTGGCGCTTTGGGCAGCAGGCCTGGCTGCGGGGGGCGGTGCGGGAGCGGCTGGCAGCCAGGTTCCCGCCGCAGGAGGAGGTGCCGGTGAGTTGGCAGGTGTGGGAAAGCACCTAGTGGTGTGAAAGGGCAGGTTTGAGAGCCGCCATATGGCAGCTAGTGGGCTGGTTCCGAGCTTCTTCGGAAGATCAACTGAACACATTCTTTGCTGACATGCTTGACATGCAGGCACCCCAACCGGACGAGGGCGCTGGGGCGGTAGCCGGCACATCAACCTGTGCACCATCCGACAAGGTGGGTGGGAACAAACCAAATCAGGCTGTGCCCAAGACTATGCCTGCCTGATCTCCTCTCACTGTACTCCCCTCTGCTGTGAAGCTGAACCATGGCGGGGGGCCATGGCACTAGCTTGCCAGTGGACAGTTTGCATTTGCAGCTCCTTTTTGGGCCGGCTTTCCAGGCCAGACGCCCTGCCCACATTTCCTCTCCCGCCGGTCCCTGGCACTGCCTGCAGATCCAGGCCTACTTGCAGACCCTGCTGGAAGGAGGAGGTGGGGAGCCAGAGTCTCAAAAGGTATAATGGTTAAGCAGTGTGAGGCCATAACTCTTGTTGTCTCTGGCTGATGCCCTGCCAGGGCACTTGTCTGCCCTCTGGCTTGCCGTTTCTTGCCCCTCACCCTGCGTCAAAACCAGACCTCCTGCGGCACGCCCATCTGTTTTCCTTAGCAGCAACATAGCATGTGCACCCCACCGCCGTTCCTCCACCTCCACTGTCTGACTGCAGGCAGTACAGCTGCAGGCGCTGCTGGCCGAGTGCTGCGTGCCGGTGGGCGAGGTGGTGGAGCGGGTGCTGCCGCACATGGAGGGGCACCTTGGGGAGGTGAGCGGGCACTGGGGAGTGTGCAGCGAGAACTATGCTGGCGTGCTCAAGAAGGTTATGCCATCTCAAATTGGAGTCACATTGTGCACCTCTACTCAACACTATTCCCTTGCAGGCCCTGCGAGCGCTGCTGGAGGCGGGCGGCGAGCTGCCGGCACTGGCCTACCTGCCACCTGGCAGCGGCGAGGCCAGCAGCAGCAGCCAGGCACCCCCGCTGCTGCTGAGCCGGCCCGACTTTGAGGCGGCATTTGAGCGGGCGGTGCTGGACCCCGGGGAGTGGGAGCGCCAGGTGGGGCCTGGCTGCTGATTGATGCGCGACGTTGCCGCTGCTTGGGAAGACAGCTCACAGCAGAAGCTCGAGCTAACCTGAGCTGTGCTGTGTCCCAATGCCTGGAACAACTGTGCTTTAGCACCCGACTCCTCCCCACGCTCTGGCTGTCCAGGTGGCCAGCCTCCTTGGGAGGCAAGAGGATCAGGGCTCCCTGGCAGCTTTGGCAGCCAGCTGTGGCCTGGACCTGCACCCTCCTCAGGTAGTGTCACTCGACTAGACTCGACTTGACTGGACAGACTGGACATGCAAAACTGATCAGTTACACGCATTGCCAGTGACTCTTACGTATTGGTGGCGTGGGTGCATCCTAATATATCGAACTCGTTGCCAGCATTAGATTATGAGTCTGCATCTGAGGAGCCAGGAGGACTCGTGAGGCTTCGGAATGTATGGAAATACATGCCAGGGATTGCACCCCCTTGGAGGAGCCCACTTTGATCAGCCGAGGCCTTTCCTCTGTGCGCATCATGTGCTGCCCTCGGTAGTCGCACAGTCATCCATCGCAAGCATGCCCACTGGCCCCCGCAGAGCACAAGCTGCAGAGCGTACCCGCTGGAGAGCATGCAGGGCCTGCCTGCCGCGGGCTCTGTGCCAGCCTCTCTGGCGCCTGGGGAGCTGCCTGCTGTGGGCGCTCTGTACCGGGAGATCACGGCCGCGACAGAGGAGCGGGAGCAGGGCAGCCCTACTGCCGAGCTGTCGCTGGCACTCAAGCAGGTGTGCTGCTGGCTGCTAACCGCTGGAAGCCACCTGCTGGCACCAGGCAAAAGGAATTCAAAGCTTGAGTATGTCTTGAATCTGCAGCCTTTGAAACATGATCATGCCCTCCCCAGCACAGCTTCTCGCTCAGGCATTGACCCGATCCATTGTTTCCCTGTCCTCGCCTGTCCGTCTTGCAGGCCTGGCAGGAGGTGCTGCCCAAGCAGTCGGCAACCACGTCCGAGCTGGAACGAGTTCTGCGAGGGGACCGCTCTACTGGTGTGTGTGCGTGTGTGTGTGTGTGTGTGTCAGTAAGCCCATCAGAGTGTCGTCAGAAGCAAGGGGTCACCAGCAAACCCAAGCAGCCGGTCTATAATGGGAGGGCAGTATGGCAGCCTGAGGCAGGCATGTCCGCTTGTGCCGGTTGTGCGCAAGCGCTTGACGCTTCAAAGGTCCCGCCCGTTCCACATGGTCCTATCTCTACCTGTTACTGAATGCTGTTTCCTTTTCTGACCCCCTCGTGCAGCAACCTTGGACATTGTCCCTCTACAGGTAGCGACAGATGATGGGAGGGCTGTTGCTGGTCCTATGTGCGCCACTCACGCTGCTCTGTGCTTGCCACGCCAGATGCACGGGACCGCTGCAACCAATTCGCATGGTGGGTGCTGTGCCCCGTGTTGCGCCTTCTTCGACCTGTGTTTTTGCTGCCCGCCGACTTGCAGGAGCCCTCAGCTGTGCTCGCTTGCATGCTGCGCGGCGAGCTGTTGCTGCAAGCAGACGCGGCGGCAGGCAGCCAGGAGCGGCAGGCAGAGGTGCTGGCAGCCCACGCTAACCTGCTGGCCAACGGGGTCGGATCCCCTGCCCTGCTGCACATGGCCTGCACACGAGTGGTGAGTTGCCAGGCCGCTGGCTGGCCACATTGTCGTCTCGCACCATGGCTGCATAGCAGCCTCATCTACATGTCTCCAGTCTGCCTCAAACCTGGGCCAATCTTGCTTCCTTTTCTTTGAGTTGTTGCGAAATTCTCACCCATGCAGGAAGACATCCCCACCCGCGCCCTGAGCAGCTTTGTGCTCGCAGCATCCCGGCTGCTCATGCTTGATCTCACACCACTGCAAACCCTGGCGCTCTCCCAGTGGAGCAGCGCGCTTGCCTTGCTCTCCCTGAAGCAAGCACCAGCCGAGCGGCGCGGCGTGCTGCAGCAGGTGGGCAAGCCAGCCTGTGGGGGTGCAGTGCAGGGCGCATTGATGCCAATGCATGCCAGAGAGGCCTCATTAATTGGACTATTAATGTTAACACAGTGTGATGTTGCTGCATGCCTTCGCTGTCCTTCTGGAACTCAGGGGAGCACATCACACTGGCACACACTAGTTCACCTCCTTTCCTGTCTGCATCCCTGCCCCAGGCCAAGGACGCCATTCAAGCTACTTTAACTGCGGCCTCTGAGTGCACTGCTGGTTTATCACAGCACTGCACTCTCATGGCCCGCAGCCTCTCTCACTTTGGACCTCGCCTGCCTCCACACCGCAGGCCAAGCAAGCCATGGTGGACGGCTGCCTGCGGGCGCTGCGCTTGCTGCTGCAGCACGATTTCATGCGGGACCAGTGGCTGGCCGCTGTGCACACGTATCTCGGCAGCGTGCACAGCGCAGACCAGGAGCTGCCTGCAGGTAAGCCTCAAATGGCATTGCCGTTGAGTGCTTGTGTAGCAAGTTGTGTGCAAGTTGTGTGCAAGTTGTGTAGCTAGTTGTGTAGCTAGTTGTGTGCAAGTTGCTATGGTTTTGATGCAGTACAGTTACCGTCCACCTGATGTCCTTTCTGTTCTGACCCCACAGGCACTGAGCATTTCTGGGAGCGCCTGCACCGCCTGGGCGACCTGCCGCTCACCGCCCTGGTGCCTCTGCACGCTGTGTGCTGCTGGATGGTGGGCAGGAGCTTTGACGACGTGGAGGACCTGGGGGGGCAGGCGCAGGTGCGAGAGGTGCTGAGCAGAAGGCTTTGCGCAAGACGGGGCCATAAGCATGGAGAGGTGCTTGTGTCCTCGATCAAGGCGTGCTGATAGATAGTAATGACTGCAACAGAACCTAACTACTGGCTGCTGTCTGCTAAAGTATCCTGCCAGCTGGAAGCCAGCCACACATTTATTTCCCGCTATTGCACATGAGGGTGCACGACATGCCCAGACCGGTGTGCAGGCCCTGCTCGGTGAGGGCGAACGAGCGCTGGAGCTGTCTGACGGCAGCATCCACTTCGCAGCTGCATCGGTGGAGGCAGCGCTGCATCCCAAGGTGGGCGATCGTGAGGCTATTTGAGATCAAATGCTCTGCAAAGCGGGGGGTAGCATTTGCCCATTCTTCAACAGTCAAGTCAGGCTCCCTTTTCAATGGTCAACCAAACTTTGTGCCATTGTCACCCAACTGCCCTGGCATGGGTTGCAGGACGACTTGGAGCAAGCCCGGCACCTGCAGCGCGGCTTGTGCTTGCGCTGCGCGGAGTTTGGGAGCGACCAGGCAACCGCGGGGGAAGTGGCAGAGGCTCTGACAGCGGTCGCCTTGGGCACACGGCGCATTGCTACGAGCGGCTACCCTTGCCGCAGCACGCAGCGTGACATCAGTGCTCGCTCGCTGGAGGAGTACTGTGCACTGGTGCTCCAGGTGGGTGGTGCAGTTTGTACCTGCGATTGTACTGCTCTTTGTTTTCATGTAACAAGACGATCATCGATACGCGGGTGGGAACATGGGACGGGCAGTGTGAACTATGTATGGTCTTGCCTGGATCCCAGGCCTTGCAAGATGTGTTGCACGCGTTCTCATGTTGGCTTCCTTCCAACTGCAGGACCGGCTGACGGCACTGGTGGCTCAGCAGCTGGAGGCCATTGGGCAGCAAGCTCAGGAGCTTGGCACGTTCAGCAAGGTGGCAACACAGATCATGTCTGCGGCTGAAGCCCTGGGCTTGCAGGCAAGCGTCTGCATCAAGTCACGGGGGGTGCATCTGCTTGTAGAAAGGGCAGGCCGCATACAGCATAGTGTGTCAAATACATGTGTCAAAGCTAACACCCAGAATGCTGCTAAGGCCACCCTGCTCGGCTGTGTGCAGGAGTCCGCAAAGACCACACAGCCACAGCAGCAGCAGCAGCAGCAGCAGCAGCAGCAGCAGCAGCGGCAGGAGGTTGCTGATACCATACGCAGCTGCCTGGCGGCCAGCAGTGTGCTCGAGGGACAGATGCAAGTGTGTGACAGCCTGTGGCACCTGGCTGCCGCTTTAATGCTGCACCACATCCAGGGCGCCATCGACAAGCTCAGGTGAGCAGGCATGCAGCGAGATATGAGCAGGCATGTATGCCTCGGAAAAAGAACTAGCAACGAGAATAATCACAAAGTAAACATTTCAAAGAGTGGAAATAGAAAAGTCTTCCCAACGTCAGCAAGTACCTCGCAACGTGCTCTCCAATGAGAGCTTGCATGCTCGGCGCGCTGGTCGCTGCTTTGGTGTGCGCGACACAGCAGAGTAGTGGATGGAAGTATTGACGATGCGCACTTTGATCAACAACTTTTCATGCAAGTGCAGGGCTTTGCCTGTCGAGGTTGGCCAGAAGCTGGCAGCGAGCATGGAGCAGCTGGTGCAGCAGCTGCCTGCCTTGGATGCCGGCCTATCAAGTAAGTGTAGGGAAACGGCAGCGGGTGACACCTGTGATTTTTATCGAGGTGGAGGAAGAGGAGGGAAGGGAGGTGGAAGAATGGGGTGGTGAGAGGGCGGCATGACGCATGAAGGATCTAAAGTTGGATGCATTCATGAGCTAGACAGCAGGGCGTAGTCTGGCAGCCACAACGTGTCCTGCGGGGAGGAGATGCCTGCAGCAGCTCTAACAGGGGCTGCCTTCATCAAAACAGGGTTCAAACACAGGGGGTGCCTCTGCCAGAAGAGCGTGACAAGGTATGTAGCAATGCCCCCTGTTTGTAAACTGTGTAATCGTGTGTCTTGACCCCATGCAGGCAGCATGCCACGGCAGGAGTTCCGAAAGGAGCTGCTTGCTGCCCCTGCGGAGGCTGCCAGCTCAGCGCGCCCCACAACGGCCGACTTGAGTAGCGTCCTGTCTGTGCTGGATGCTCAGCTAGCGCATGTGGCGACTCGGCTGCCAGACCTGCTGTCAACAGTCAGTAGCATGCAGCAGACACGTCGCGCTGAGCTGGCGCACGTTCGCAGGTGAATGGTCTTTGCCAAGGGTGGTGGCCATGCCGTGGGGTGTGTGTAGTTTGCCTCTGCACGCATTGCATGTGCACAAGTAACACGTTCTTGCTTGTTCATTTGCATTAGAAAACTGAGGTTCTGCTTCCCCCGCCCGTGCAGACACATCACGCACTCCCACCGCGTGCCGCTGCACCGCCCGCTGCTGGAGGGGGTGCTGCGCCACTGCCTGGCCGACCGCTGGGCGCAAGCAGCGGAGGAGCAGGGTGAGCGCTGGCAGGTTGGCAGGTTGGGAGAGCAGCCAGCTGGCAGTGCTGTGCATCAGCAGCGGCAAGAATCACCTGCCGCACGTTGCATGCTTTCCTGGCCACAGATTGAGCGCTGAGTCTTATATCACAAATTGCAGGTGTCTGCTCGTCATCATCTGAGCAGGCTGACGCTGAGCCAGGCAGCCAGGCCAAGCAGCAGGCGGCAGGGGAGGAGCAGGAGGAGCAGCGCCGGCAGCAGGAGGCCGCAAGCTTGGCAGCCGAGGCGGCAGCGGCGGCTCTGGTGGAAGAGGAGGAGGCACAGGCGGCCAGCGAGGCGGCTCGGGCTCAGAAGAAGGTAGGGTGGACGGCATCTTGTGGGGAGCGCCTGTGGGGAGCTCCAAGTTCAGAAAGACAAGCAATTCACTGGAATGCAGGGGTCTACTACCAGCACCTGCTGTGGGTGCGCCTGTGGGCCTTTGACAGCCTGGACGACTCATCCCGCTTGATACCCATCCATCTGCCCTGCAGGCCGCCACTCGCCGGGCCAGGAAGCAGCGGCTGCGGCAGCTCACCGCCGCCGACCCTGCACCTGAGCCAGCTGCTGCGGCACAGGCAGCTGAAGCTGGGGAAGAGGAGGTAGAGGAGGAGGGCGAGCTGCAGCAGCCTCAGCCAATTGAGCAACAGGTGGCTGACGAAGAGGAGGACGAGGAGGAGGAGGAGGAGGGGGCGGCTGTTGCTGCGCTGCCCTCCCCGCGCGCTGTCTCCGGCGCGCTGGGCCCACCCTCCGCATTGGCACCAAATGCAGCCTGCAGCACAGCTGCCAGCTCAGCAGCAACGACTGCTGCAGATCCCGGCAGCCCATGCACGCCCACCAAGCGGCGCCAGCAAGCAGCGGCTGCAGCAGCTGCCGCGATGGGTCCGCTTACGCCAGCGCTGCGGGTGTTGGGCACGGCCAGAGCCGCAGCTGCTGCAGCAGCAGGCACTGAACAGGAAGCTGTGCAGGTTCCAGCAAGGCTGCCGGGCGCTGCCTCTGCACCTGGCACTGCTGGCTCTGCTGTTGGGAAGGCCGGCAGCGCTGCCGAGCCAGCTGGCGCATCAGAGTCTTCACCAGGCGGGGCAGACAAAGCACACGCAAAGCCATCAGTGCTGGAACGTGCAGCTGAGCTGATCGTGCTGCCGACAGTGGCGCCCGCAGCATCGCCCAAGCCGTCTGCTAGCAGTGCCCAGCTGGCGCCGCTGCCACAGACGGAGGCTGCTGCAGCACCACAACTGTCGCCTCCTGCCTCGGCTGGTGGGCTGGGCGCTGCCTCCAGCAGCCCAGGAGCCAGCCGGCCAGCCGACCACCCTGCTGTGCAGCGGCCCGCCAGAAAGTATAATCCCTTCCTGAACTGCGGCAGCAGCCCGGCAGCACAGCTACGACACTCTGGTGTCTCCCCACCGCTGCCTGTTGCGCCGCAGCCCGCAGCAGCCCCCCCGCCGCTGCAGCGTGTGGCGCAGCAGCCCACAGCAGTCTCCCCGCCGCTGCCACTGGCGCCGCAGCCCACAGCGTGGCCAGCCACACAGACCGCTTCTGCGCATTTGGCCAGCCTGCCAGTAGCGGTGCCAGCTGCTCTGCAGCCTCCAAGTGCAGCCCACGTTGTGGTGCCGGCACCCCCACAGCCTTCGCTTATGGCGCCCTCCGCCGGCCATGCGCAGCTGGCACCCCTGCCGGGCGCAGCAGTACCCCCGC
Source organism: Micractinium sp. NFX-FRZ (assembly GCA_029339195.1). Taxonomy (NCBI): domain Eukaryota; kingdom Viridiplantae; phylum Chlorophyta; class Trebouxiophyceae; order Chlorellales; family Chlorellaceae; genus Micractinium; species Micractinium sp. NFX-FRZ. Next base: position 10,862 of record JAPTJF010000768.1, read on the forward strand.
CGCTGCCACTGGCTCCCCTGCCCGCAGAGCCAGCAGCCATGCCGCTAGCTCTCATGCAGCTGCTGCCAGGCATGGCTGGTCAGCCTGCAGCCTATCCGCCTGCCCTGCCGCCCCCTGGCTCTGCCCTTCCGGCCCCACTGCCGCTGATGCCAGCCACAATAGAGCCACCAAGCCAAGCCCAGCAGGCCAGTGCGGCGTCCAAGCTGCCCCCGTCCATGCAGCAGGCAGCAGCCATGCTGCTGCCAAGGGTGCCGGCACAGCATGTGGAGACCACCTCCTCAGCGGCGGGACCTGCCGGCATTGGACTCAGGCTGCCGCTATTTCAGCAGGGCCCGGGCAGCGCAGACTCCCAGGCTGCTGGGCCGCAGGCGGCAAGCCTGGCCAGCATGCAGCCAGACGGCCAGGCGCGACCGGCAGGGCCGCTGCCGCTGCACCCTTTGTGGCCTGCCTGGCCGGCCGGGTGGAGCAGCGCACCGGGCATCGCGGCAGTACCACCAGCAGGTGAAGCGCCACTGCCGGGGGCTGCCCAGCTGCCAGGCTGGTCGGCGCCGTCCCCACAGCAGCCGCTGCCGCCGCCGCAGCAGCAGCAGCAGTCCTCGGGCGCCGTCCCCAGTCCTAACAGCAGCCCTGGCAGGAGCAGCCTGCTGTGGGCGCCCCCCGGCACAACCGGCGGCGGCATGGGCTGGGATCCCCCGCCGCCGGCAGCAGCAGCAACTCCAGCAGCAGCAGCAGTGCCAGGTGGGCCAGCAGCGGTGCCGGCTGTCGGAGTGTTGGCAGTGCGGCCGGAGAGCAGGAGCAGCGGGTTTTGGGACCGCTGGGAGCCTGGTTCGCCTGGCTCTGACGTCAGCCTGCCTGGGCTGCTGGGGCCTGATTGGCGGGAGGAGGAGGAGGAGGGAGACGAGGAGCCACCTCCCCTGGTGGGGCCCGATTGGAGGGAGGGAGAGGGAGACGAGGAGCCACCCCCACTGGTGGGCGGCAGCGGCGAGGGCCTGGACCATCTTCCCATCTGGGGCAGCGCCCTTGGCCTGGGCTCAGGCTGGGCCCGCGGCTCCGGGGCTGGCGAGTGGGAAGAGTATGATGCAGCTGCCTGGGAACAGGCGGGTCATGGCGGCACCGAGCTGGCATGGGCAGAGGAAGAGGGCAGCTGGCAGCCCCCGCTGGGCCTGCTGGGTGGCGTGCACTCGCGGGAGGCGGCTCCCCAGCAGCATCAGCATCTGGAGCTGGCGGGGCTGCGCAACCAGTGGGGAGAGTACAACTGCTTCCTCAACGTCGTGGTGCAGTGCCTCTGGCGGTGCGCCGCCTTCCGCCAGCTGGTGAGGGGAGGGAGGGAGGGGTGGAGGGGTGGATGCAGAGGGCTGCTGGCGCAGCAGTCTGCCTGTTGCGCTGTACATTCTGGTGTATTACTTTGTCTTACGTGTACGTTTGCCGGCCTGCCAGCCCCTTTATCGCCCTTGATGTCGGTGTGTGCTACCCTGGCCCTCTTCTGCCTGCTAGGCAGTGCCTTGGTTGAAAAGCCCTCACCCTTTTGTCTGCTTGCCATCACCTCAGGTTCTCTCCTGGGTGCCCCGCTTATTCGAGGCCCACCCCGTGGTGCTGGCCCTGCGCCGGCTGTTTGAGCAGCTGCAGCAGCAGGAGGCGGCCGCGGCGGCTGCTGGCTCGGCGGCAGCAGCCACCGCCAGCAGGCGGGTGGTGGACCCTTCTGAGCTGCGCCTGGCGCTGTCCAGCGCCGCTGAACGCAGGTTCAGGCTGGGTGAGTGTGTTTACGCTTGGGCAGCAACCAGTACTGCCAGCTGCCAATTCACACTGGGGTGCCATGATATATTGGGCGCTGCGTCTTGCCTACTGACTTGCCTGTCATCCTGTTGGTGTGTGCCTCCCCCCCTTCCCCTCCTCCCCCTCACCTCCCATGCACACTCATTCACCAGCAGGCGAGATGAATGATGCGGGCGAGGTGCTGCTCACGATGTATGAGAGCATTGACACAGTCACGCAGGCAAGAGTCTCTTTCTTTTCTCAAGTTGCAGCAGACCTTGCGGTTGGACGTTCGGTAGTAGCATGTAGGGCATAATTACTGGGCCATTTGTCACAATCCGTGGCTGTCAGCGTACATTGGCCTGTCATCCCTTATGGAAGTGTTGTTTCTCCACGCTGCCAAACCTTTCCCAGCCTGAATTCAAATGCCCCCTCTGCAGGCCCAGCGCCTGCCCAGCTGCGTGGAGCCGCTTGCCGGCATGCCAGTGGAGGAGGGCGTGGCATGCTCGGCCTGCCGCATGCCCAGCCACCAGCAGCAGTACACGCAGTACTTTTTCAACACGCAGGTAAGAGTAAAGTTGATGGGGCAGCCACAGTTGGGAAGAGAGAGGACACAACCTGTCATAAGTTTGTGAATGCACGCAGCTTAATGCTTTACTAGCATGATGGCTTAAAGTTTTGAAGGTGTCCGCACCTCTCCCCTCCCTGTGCTCCACCGGACCTGCAGGCGGCAGCGATGCAAGCTGCACACAGCCAGGCGCAGGCGGAGCGCCGGCTGGGCCGCCTGGGTGCCAGCAGTATGGGCAAGCGCCTGGGTGCGGCGCTGGCCCAAGAGAAGACGTGCGACACAGACAGGGGTGAGTCGGGGAGGCAGGGAGTTGTGGATGGGGTTGAAGATGACTTGTGCAACAGTGCCTGGCGCGTGTGCTTTGCATGCAGCACTTTGATCCATGAAAACTTATGGCAGCACACAACAGCTTGGCGGTGCATGAACCACTGTAGCAGAGTGCCTTGCCAGACTTCTATGCCTGCCTCTCTCCCCATGCAGGCGGCTGTGGCCGCCTGCTGCCCGTGCAGCACCGCCTGTTGAGCGCGCCGCAGGTGTTCAGCCTGCAGCTGACGTGGCCCTCCCACGCCGAGGCACCCGAAGACATTGGCGCCGCGCTGCGCACGCTGGACGACAGGGTGAGCGGGGGTTGAGCGAGGGATGGGGGGGGGCGTGCTTGCTGACCTCTCAAAGCTTCCCCAATGAGCACCAGACGGGAAACTCGTGATGCTTGCATGCATGTGTTGTCATCATGTATGCATCTACATTCTTCCTCTGCCCTTATCCTCTCTCCCGTTCCCGGCAGCTGGCGCTGGGCGACGTGTACGGCTGCGAGGCAGCTGCGGGGCGCACCTACAGCCTGCGCTCCCTGGTCTGCTACTACGGCCAGCACTACTCCGCCTTCGTGGCGCTGCCGGAGCTGGGGGGGGAGTGAGTGGCGGGAGGGAAGTGGTGTGACAATCTGGGAGGTCGCCATTGGTTGCTTGAATGTGAGTGAGCGACTAGAACCGGTGTTGTGAGCAGCCCAGTAGCTTGCAACAGGTTGCAGCAGCTTGCAGTAGCAACACGTAAGTGCCAGCACTTCTTTCCTCAAACAGCACACCCCCACTGCCTGCCCGCACCCCCGCAGGTTTGCAATGTTTGATGACACGAAAGTCACGCGCGCAGGCGGCTGGGAGGACGTGGTGCGCCGCTGCGAGGCGGGGCGCATCCAGCCCAGCCTGCTCTTCTACGAGGCGGCGGACTGAAGGCGGGGGAGATGGTAGCATGCAGGCCACACAACGGCTCGTTTTCATCCACACTTTTCCTAGCCTGTGGGAAAATATTACTTTTCTGATCCATGGGGACAGTGACAGATCTCCCCCTGCCATCTCCCCGTCTTCATGCATGCACCTTAAGCTTCTCAACGTGCTCGCTGCCAGTCTGCTCAACCTATCTGCTGGTACTGCCCTTTTCACTCGCTAGGCTTTGCGCTCATGTACAAGTGATGGACAGTATGAGGTGTACTGGGGAAAGGGTCAGCGTGAGTGCAGTATTCTGGTCTGATCTTGGACAGAGGCCGGGCAGCCCAGCGTGGCGCAGCATCGGCGATGCTTCTGCGGGTGCCTGTTCGCCTCCCTGGCACGGTTGCTCTCGGTCATGCATTCCCTGGCGCCCTGGGCGGATCCGCCTGCTTTGCGCCAGTGCCAGAAGGGGCACGGAGCCTGGCTAGGCCCAGGAACGACACACCACTAGCTGAGAGTTGCTGCACCGGCTGCGTCGCATGCCGTTGCCACGCTTCCTTCGTCCCCCGTCTTAGACCTGAAGTTCAGTCCGCTGCCTCATAGAAGAGCAGGCTGGGCTGGATGCGCCCCGCCTCGCAGCGGCGCACCACCTCTGCCAGGCTGCCCACTCGCACGACCTTGGTGTCGTCAAACAGGGCAAACCTGCAGCCAAGTAAGGCATGAGCATGAATGAGAGCCAGAAGAAAAGACGGGTACATCTTGTGGCAAAAACGAACAAGCATGACAGCACCATGTGCTGCTGGGTTGGTTGAATCTGCCACCTAATTCCTGGATCCAATCACTCGTCCTCAACACTTTTCAACACGCCCCCGCTCCCACTCACTCTCCCCGCAGCTCCGGCAGCGCCACGAAGGCGGAGTAGTGCTGGCCGTAGTAGCAGACCAG
>JAPTJF010000769.1:0-15000 GCA_029339195.1 Micractinium sp. NFX-FRZ
TTGGGGGGGGGGGGGGGCGATTTGGGCGGAGGAGGGCTCTTTGGCGGGGGCCTGGGCCGTGGGGGAGGGTAGGGGTTGGGCGGCGGGCGGGGCGGGCGCGGCGGGGGGCGCCGCGGGGGCGGGCGAGGCGGCGAGGGCGGCCCCGGCCCTACCATCCAGTTTGCCACGCCCCAGCGGGCAACGCTCGTGGTGGCTTCGGGGTCAATGACGAAGCCAACCATGTACATGGCTGAAGAGTTGAAGACGGGGCCTGAGCCATCCACTGCAGGCACCGGCCAGAAAGAGGGGCACCATGGGTCAGCAGGAATGGGTACATGGGTGAGTACAGGCACGCATTGTGAAGCAGCAGATGGAGGGCTGGCTTCCCGTGCAGTGTGGGGCCAGGGGGCTGCTGCAAGCTTGGCACAGCTCACGCCGCCACCTGCTGTGCCCAAACACAGCACACCTCCTCCACGACAGCGCAGGAAGCAGCACAGCTCACACCACCACCCTGCTCTGCCCAACCGCAGCGCACCTCCTCCACGGCAGGGCAGGAAGTGTTGTGTGGGGAAGTCGGGGTCCAGTCTAGAAAGCGCCATTTCGGGGGTGATCAGGGCGCAGAAGCGGGTGGAGTTGTTGTTCCACCAGCTGCTCCAGTTGGCAACTCGCCCAAAGGTGAAGTTTGGGGGCATGGCGTTTGACAGCATGAAGAGCATGGGCGGCCAGAGGGTGCCCACCACCGTTGGCACCACCACTTGCACGCCGTAGTAGTTGGGCTGTGCGCTAGGCTTGGCCCTGCAGGTGAGCGGGAAGGCAAACAGGCAGAGAGTAGAACGCACCGTGTCAACAGTAAGCAAGGTAGCATAAAAAAAATCAACTAAAAATCAGTTTGCAGCCTAGGCGAGCGTCCCCTGGATGTCACAGGCAGCGTGGCCATTTTGTCCAGCGAAGCCCCACGGCGGCATCCACGCCTGCTGCCCCCGCCTGCCTGCCACCGCGGCGCCACTCACAACTGCGAGTGAAGCCACCAGGTGCAGGTGCAGTTGTCCCTCGAGCCCCTGCCCCACATGGGGTCCTTTGGGCTGTAAGGCAGCGTGGCCACAGAGGTGGGCGAGAAGGCCAGGAAGGGGCGAACGCTGGGCACGAAAGGGATCGATGTGTTGGTGGCGGCGGAGTATCCGGCGCTCAGGGCACCCAGCCGGTTGGACACCTCCAGCCAGGCCTCGTCCGTGGGGCAATCTGCAGCGCATGGCGGGGGTGGTGTGGTCAGCACAGAGCAGCAGCAGACACAGGCAAAGCCGCCGCAACTACGGCAGCAGCGGCAGGCAAAGCCGCCACCACAGCAGCAGCAGCGGCAGGCAAAGCCGCCACCACAGCAGCGGCAGCAGCAGCAGCAGGCAAAGCCGCCACCACAGCAGCAGCAGCAGCAGAGCAATCGAAGCCACTGCCACAGCAGCAGCGGCAGCAGCACCAGCAGCGGGGTATTCTTCAGGGTGCCATTGGGTGGGGTGGGGTGCAGGGTTGGTGCAGCCACCCGGTCTGCACTGAGGCTGCCTGTTGCGTGCAAGTGGGAGGCGCCTTGGGCTGTGTGCGGAGCAGAGCATCACGGCAGCGCGCAGCAGCATGTGGCAAGGGAGATGCACAGGCACTCTTTCCCTTAAAACCCCACCCACTTGGCGGCGGCGCCGGGGCATTGGGGTCGAAGGGCGGCGGCGGGCGGGCGGGTGGCGGGCGGGGCGGCTGGGGCCTGGGCGGCCTTGGCGGCGGCCTTGGCGGCGCCGGAGGTGGGAATGGCGCTGGCGGCGGGCTAGGCGGTGCAATGCCCAGCATCCAGCTAAGGCTGGACCAGCGTGGCACATCCTTGGTTGCCCCAGCGTCTATTGCAAACCCGACCATGAACTGCACGCCCGAGCTGAAGGCGCCTCCTCCGCCAGAGGCTGCACAGCAAGTTGGCAAAGGACCGAGGTAGGGTGAGGGGATGGAGGCACGTGGCGCGAGCTCATGGGCAGTGCACGCATGCACGCGGGGGAGGCAAAGCGTCGCCGGATGTCGCATCAGGTCTGGCGGGGTGCGCAGCTGGTACTGGCAGGTGCTTGAGCGGGGCAGCGCAAAAGCGGGGGTAAAGGTGCCTGCCCGACTTCCATGCAGCTGCTCACCTCCTCGGCGGCAGCGCAGGTTGAGCGTTGCTGTTGTCCGTTCAGCTCCGTCGCCTGGATCCTTCAGCGCCATGGCGGGAGTGACCAGCGCGCAGAAGCGGGTGGAGGGATCAGTCCACCAGCCCTCGAAGCTGGTCGGCTCAAAACTGAAGTCGGGGGGCTGCACGTCCGAGAGCATGAAGAGCATGGAGGGCCAGCTCTCCGCCACGGCAGGCACCACCATGTCCACGCCGTAGTAGAAGGGCCGCGCGCTGGGCTTTTGGCTGCAGAGGTACGGGGAGAGGGGTGCTTTCATTGAACAACTTTGCATGCAGTTGCTGGCAATGGTGCTAGCACACGCGGCATCACGGCTTTGGCTTGGCATGCATGCATATGCTTGTTGGCCCCCCGCCTCCCTGTGCCCCCACTCACAACGTGGAGAAGAACCACCACGCGCAGGTGCGGTTGGTGGACGGTCCGTCGCCCCACATAGGTTCTGTGGGGGTGTAGGCCAGCTGGGCCACTTCCAGGGGTGAGAAGGACAGGAATTCTGCTGTGCCCTCGTCGAAAGGCGTTGACAGGTTGGTGGCTGCATAGCCAGCAAAGGTGGTGAGGCGGGAGCTGACCTCCTGCCAGCTGTCGTCGCCGGCGCAGGCTGCGGGAGCGCGGGAAAGGAGGCGGCAGAAGCAGATGGGTGTGAGATAGCAAGGCGTGAGAGGGCAAGACGTGAGGGCACGGCCAAATCAGTGCCTTTGGTAGCCCGAGGTAATGCACCGGTTGCTCCTGCTCATTGAGTTCTTAGGCACTGCGGAGATGGGGCTCACTTGCAGCGTCTGGAGGGGGCGGAGGCCGGGCAGGCGGCGGGGGGCGAGCTGGTGGCGGGGGGCGAGCTGGCGGTGACGGCCTGGGGCGTGGGGGTGGGGGGCGGGGCTTGGGGGAGGGCGGCGGCGGGGGTCCAGCGGGCATGGGAGGTGGACTAGGAGGTGCCGGCCCAGTCATCCAGTTTAGGGATGCCCAGCGAGGCACATCCGTGCTGGCATCTGGGTTGATGGCAAAGCCGACCATGTACTTGGCGGGGGAGGCATAGGCGGGGCCTGCGCCGCCAACTGCAGGGGAGTGGGGGGGACATTGCACGGGCAGGGTTAGCAGCAACTCCCGACAGGGGTGCAATCGCAGCAACGGACAGACATACCACCCCCAATCAACATTGCCTTGCGATCTGTCCAATATTCCGCGCTCTGGCACGCGAGCTTTGCTGCCGGCTTGCAGGATCGCGACCTGCAACCCCCGCACCTCCGCTGCGGCAGGGCAGGTTGAGCTCTGCGCTTGTCCCCGGGTTGGCAAGCGCCATATCAGGGGTGACCAAAGCACAGAAGCGTGTGGCGGCATCAGACCACCAGGCGCCCCAGCTGGCGGTGCCGAAAGTGAAGGCTGGCGGCTTGAGTGCCGACACCACGAAGACCATGGAGGGCCAGCGGTCCACTGCTGTCTCGGGCACCGTCAGCTTGACGCCGTAGTAGAAGGGACGGGAGGCGGGCTTGTTGCTGCAGGGGGATGAAGAGGGGGAGGAAAGGGTCGGACACATGGCCGGCAACGTGAGACGGTTGCGATAGGGCAGCTGCATCCACTCCGACAGGTTGTTGTTGCAGCGGCTTGCCCAGCGGTTGCGGCCGCAGCCCCTCCACATCTGTCTCCCCGCTCACAGGGTGGAGAAGAACCACCACGCGCAGGTGAGGTTGGTGGGTGCGCCGTCGCCCCACATGGGGTCTGTGGGGGTGTAGGCCAGCTGGGCGACTTCCAGGGGGGAGAAGGACAGGAACTCTTGTACCCCATCCTGGAAGGGCAGCAAGGCGTCTGTGGCGCCAGCATAGCCAGCAAAGCTGCCGAGCCTGCCCTGCACGGCCTGCCAGGTGGCGTCAGCACGGCACCCTGCACACAGAGGTTCATGACATATCGGGCAAGTGTGTCGTGAGCGGTGATCGTGCAAGCGCGCCCTCTTATCTTCAAAGAGCCAGACAGCCACGGGAATACCAGCAGGAACTCACAAAACAGCCTCATATCCCAAGGAGCCAAAGAGCCACAGGGGTGCCTCAGGACAGGACCTCATCCGCATGCATGGGTAACCAAGAAGGGGCCACAAGGACCACAGCATGCCCAGCACAGCAGGTCGCACCGGATGGAGGGGGAGGTGGGGAGCTCTTTGGCGGCGGTGGCCGGCGCGGGGGTGGCGGGCGGAAGGGAGGGGGCGGGCGGAAGGGAGGGGGCGGGCGGAAGGGAGGGGGCGGGCGAGCAGGCGGGGAGGGGCGCGGCTTGGGAGGCGGCGGCGGGCTCTTCTGGGGAGGTGGCCGCGGGGGCGCTGGGGGCATGGGCGGCGGACTGGGCGGGGCCGGTCCAACTATCCAATTGACTGCCGCCCAGCGAGGCACCGCTGTGGTAGCGCCAGCATCGATGGCAAAGCCGACCAGGAACTTGACGCCTGAGCTGAAGGCGGGGCCGGAGCCACCAGCTGCAAGCACGGCAGCGGGATGGCCAGCTTGGAGCAAAAGTGTAAGACAGCAGCATGTTGGCGACACGCAATCACCCTGCTTGCTACCGGGCGACGCGCCAGTGGGGTGACGCGCCCATACGCCCCCGCCAGCTCTGCAGTCTGACCAATTTCCAGCCAGGCAATTGCAACATATGCACGTACCTCCATCCCGGCAGGGAAGGTTGAGCTCCGTTGTTGTCCCAGGGTCTTTTAGCGCCATGGCGGGTGTGGCCAGTGCGCAGAAGCGGGTGGAGTTGCTGGCCCACCAGCTGCTCCAGTTGGCGGACGCAAATGTGAAGGCGGGCGGCTGCACAGCTGACAGCATGAAGAGCATGGAGGGCCACTTGTCCGCTGCTGCCCCAGGGACGGTCATCTTGACGCCGTAGTAGTGGGGGCGGGAGGCCGGCTTGGCGCTGCATGGGGGTGCGGGAACGCATACCGAACAACTCAACCTGTGCAGTGCGTGGACAGCCCCTGTACAGCCCTCATACAGCCCATGTACATAGCTTGTACAGGTCTTGTACAGCGAGCAGCAACCCAGCAGCGCTCACAACCGAGCTGGCCGACCACCCCTCGCACTCACAGGGTGGAGAAGAACCACCAGGCGCAGGTGCGGTTGGTGGCCTGGCCTCCCCCCCACATCGGGTCTGTCGGGCTGTATGCCAGCTGCGCCACCTCAGTAGGAGAGAAGCCGAGGAAGGGCTGCAGGGCGGCATCGAACTGCTGGGAGGTGTCCGTCGCGGCCGCGTACCCGGCAAAGGTGGTCAGCCTGCTCTGCACCGCCAGCCAGGCAGCGTCTGTGGGGCAGTCTGCAGGGTGGGGAAGTATGCCGCGTACATATCAGCAAGCGGCAATGAATATTCTCAACAAGACGCACGCTCCATGCCAGCAAGCAATCCAGCATGAACGAAATATGGAGGGATACACGGCATGCATGCGCAGGCGAGCCCTTACTGGGTGGGCCTGCAGGGGGCGGTGGCCTGAAGGGGGGTGGGGGGCGGACTGGTGGTGGAGGGCGCCGAGGCGGTGGCGGGCGGCGAGGAGGTGGCGGGCGGAAGGGCGGTGGGGGCCGGAAGGGCGGGGAGGGGCGTGGCTTTGGTGGTGGCGGTCTGGGTTTGGGGGATGGAGGCGGTGGTGGGCTCTTCTGGGGAGGTGGCCGCGGGGGTGCCGGGGGCATGGGCGGCGGGCTGGGCGGGGCTACTCCAATCACCCAGTTGACAGCCGCCCAGCGTGGCACATCCACGGTGGCACCGGCGTCGACGGCAAAACCGACCAAGAATTTGACGCCAGAGCTGAAGGTGGTGCCGGAGCCACCAGCTGCACCATAGCCATGTGTGGGCAGAAACGTGTGAAGATCAGCAAGCAGAAGCTGCCGGAAGATGATGAGGCACCTGTGGCAGCTTGGCCACTTGTAAGAGGCACCTCCTTTTGTTTTTTAAGCTTATCCAGCGCAGGTGCTCAGCGAATTTAACACCTGTCCGAACCTTCCCATACAGCAGCCACTGCTTGCTCACCTCCATCCCGGCAAGGAAGGTTGAGCTCTGTAGTAACTCCGGGGCTGGCAAGCGCCATGGCAGGCGTGGCCAGGGCGCAGAAGCAGGTGGAGGGGTCGGCCCACCAGCTGCTCCAGTTGGCGGCTCTGAAGTTGAAGGCGGGCGGCTGCACGGCTGACAGCATGAAAAGCATGGAGGGCCACTTGTCCACTGCTGCCGCAGGCACCGTCATTTTGACGCCGTAGAAGAAGGGGCGGGCGGCGGGCCTATTTCTGCAGCGGGGGATAAGGACAGCGCATGCGGAACATTATTGTGGCCCTACCACTGATTCGCGCGCACACACACACACACACAAGAACGCAAACAAACACAGAACCTAACTCACGCTGTGGAGAAGAACCACCAGGCGCAGGTGCGGTTGGTGTTGAGCCCTCTGCCCCACATTGGGTCAGCGGCGCTATACGCCAGGTTGGCAACCTCCAGAGGAGAGAAGCCCAGGAAGGGCTGCAGGGTGCTGTCAAATGGCTGAGAGGTGTTTGTCGCTCCAGCATAGCTTGCAAAGGTGCTCAGCCTGCTTTGCACCGCCAGCCAGGCAGCGTCAGTGGGGCAGTCTGCAGGGTGGGCAAGGGGTGTCGTGTTAGGCAGGCTTTGTAGCAGCAGACTCGCAGCAGATTGCAGGAGAGCATCATCACATGCTGTGTGCCCTGTCTTGTTGTGCCGCAGCAGGCCGACACTTACTGGGAGGGCCTGGAGGGGGCGGTGGCCTGAAGGGCGGCGGAGGGCGGACTGGTGGAGGCGGGCGGAAGGGCGGCGGCGGGCGGAACGGCGGGGAGGGGCGTGGCCTTGGGGGTGGGGGGGCTGGAGGGGGGCTCCGTGTTGGAGGAGGTGATGGGGGCCTGGGAGGCGATGGAGGCATGGGCGGCGGGCTGGGCGGGGCTACTCCAATCATCCAGTTGACAGCCGCCCAGCGTGGCACATCCACGGTGGCACCGGCATCGATGGCAAAACCGACCAGGAACCTGGCTCCCGAGCTATAGGTGGGTCCGGAGCCATCAGCTGCAAAGGGAGGACAGCAGGATGGAGGAGTGAGTCAGTCGATGCGGGAAGAAAGCATGATATGATAGATGACTGCCAAGCTCTGCCCACAGTGCCTAGCCAACTTCTCGCCCTTCTGATTGCATGCAAGGGCTGCCTTGTCTTGCTTTGCAACAAATCGGCTAGCACGTCATCGAAGCTCACCTCCATCCCGGCATGGCAGGTTCAGCTCAGCCGTTGTGCCTGGGCTCAGTCGAGCCATCTCAGGCGTGGCCAATGCGCAGAAGCGGGTGGCGGGGTCGGCCCACCAGCTGCTCCAGTTGGCGGCTCTAAAGTTGAAGGCGGGCGGCTGCACCGACGACAGCATGAAGACCATGGAGGGCCAGCGGTCGGTTGCAGCTGCCGGCACGGTCACTTTGACGCCGTAAAAGAAGGGGCGGGTGGTGGGTCTGGATCTGCAGTGTGGGAGAAGGTACGATGAAGGCGGCACACTTTAGCAGCTTTACCTCTGCCGAACAAGTTGGCACAAGCACGCACAGTCACGCAAACAAACACAGAACCTAACTCACGCTGTGGAGAAGAACCACCAGGCGCAGGTGCGGTTGGTGTTGAGCCCTCTGCCCCACATTGGGTCAGCGGCGCTATACGCCAGGTTGGCAACCTCCAGAGGGGAGAAGCCCAGGAAGGGCTGCAGGCTGCTGTCAAATGGCTGAGAGGTGTTTGTCGCTCCAGCATAGCTTGCAAAGGTGCTCAGCCTGCTCTGCACCGCCAGCCAAGCAGCGTCAGTGGGGCAGTCTGCAGGGGGACATGAGGAGGCAGACGGAATGTAAGCCTCGTGTCAGCAAGCAGCAAAATTTGGGCGGCATTGACACACAAGCTAGAAGTTGTACAGATGTAAGGCAATGCAAGGGTGCAAACAGGCAGGAAGGCACTCACTAGGTGGGCCTGGAGGAGGCGGCGGCCTAACGGGCGGCGGGGGACGGGTGGGCGGCGGGGGGCGGAATGGCGGCGGGGGGCGGAAGGGTGGGGGCGGGCGGAACGGCGGGGATGGCGGCGGGTGCGGAGACGGAGGAGCCGGTGGTGGGGGCTTAACAGGTGGCGGCCGCGGAGGGTTGGGAGGCGACGGAGGCATGGGCGGCGGGCTGGGTGGGGCCAACCCAACTACCCAGTTGATTGCTGACCACCGCGGCACCGCTGTGGTCGCCCCGCCATCGATGGCAAAACCGACCAGGAACCTGGCTCCCGAGGTGAAGGCAGAGCCCGAGCCATCAGCTGCACGGACAACGGTCAAGTGGGGCCGGGGAGCATGAACGCGCTGATAGCACTGCTGGTGTCTGCACTAAACAAGGCTTCTTGTGTGTCGCTTTGCCATCATGCTCAACACTCAGCTGCCAGCCGGCCCGTGCTACTCCCTCACCTCCATCACGGCAGGGCAGGTTGAGGTCCGTGGCGACTCCGGGGCTGGTCAGCGCCATCGCAGGCGTGGCCAGGGCGCAGAAGCGCGTGGAGTTGTCCGCCCACCAGCTGCTCCAATTGGCGGGTCTAAAACTGAAGGCGGGCGGCTGCACACCCGACAACATGAACAGCATGGAGGGCCACTGCTCCGCTGCTGCCGGAGGCACCGTCATTTTGACGCCGTAGTATAAGGGCCGGGCGACGGGCTTTGGCCTGCACGGGCCAGGCAGGGTGCATGCGGCAGAGGCTCAGCTGGCTGCAGCTTGCTTCTTGATGGCACATGCATGCTGTGCTGGCGCGTGCATGCATGGGCAGGCGGCTAACGGGCGCAAACATGTGCAGGTGGCTTCACAGAATAGGCCCAACGGCAGTCACTCACAGAGTGGAAAAGAACCACCAGGCGCAGGTGCGGTTGTTGGCAGAGCCTGCTCCCCACATGGGGTCGGCGGCGCGGTACGGCAGCTGCGCCACCTCGGTAGGAGAGAAGGCCAGGAAGGGCTGCGGGGCGCTGTCGAACTGGCCTTGTATTGGCTCCGATGTGTTTGTTGCGCTCGCATAGCCAGCAAAAGTGGTAAGGCGGGCGCTGACCGCTTGCCAGGCAGCATCGGCGGGGCAGCCTGCAGAGGAGATGGCAAGGATACCGAGTGCATGTCAGTCAGCTTTGTGCAGGTTGTTGTGATGCCTGCGCGCGCCTGTACATAATATCATGTGGCCGTGCCAACCCACTAGGCGGCGAAGCACAGAGCAATGCCAGCAGGAAGGCTTACTGATGGGGGGCGGGGGTGGGGCCGGGGGTGGTGGCCTGGCCGGCGGGGGTGGGCGGAATGGCGGCGGCGGGCGGAATGGCGGCGGCGGGCGGAATGGAGGTGAAGGCCTCGGCTGCGGCGGAGGCGGTCGTGGCGGAGGCACGGGCGGCTGTGGTGATGGGGGAGGTGGGCGCTTTGGCGGCGAGGGTGGCAACGGTGGTAATGGTGGCCCCGCCGGCGGGTTTGGTGGACCGGGGCCAATCATCCAGTTGACTGCCGCCCAGCGCGGCACGTTGACAGTGGCATCAGCATCGATGGCAAAGCCGACCAGAAACTTGACGCCAGAATAGAAGCCGTCGCCTGAGCCATCGGCTGCAGGTATGGGGTGGGGATGGGGGTGGGCAGGGATGGGCGCGCAGCAGTACGGGAACTGTAGTGTGATTGCCGGCCACAAGTAACACGCCTGCAAGCATGCCAGACCACCCCTCGGCCTGCTTGCCAGCCAGCTTGTCTGCCTAGCACACCGTTTCGTCCTCACTCACCTCCATCCCGGCAGGGCAGCCTGAGCTCAGTGCCGTTGCCAGGGCTGGTCAGCGCCATGGCAGGCGTAGCCAGAGCACAGAAGCGGGTTGTTGGGTCGGACAACCAGCTGCTCAGGCTGGCACCGCTGAAACTAAAGGCGGGGGGCTGGGCAGCCGAGAGCATGAAGAGCATGGAGGGCCAACGGTCCGTGGCTGCCGCAGGAACAGTCAGCTTAACGCCGTAGTAGTAAGAGCGGGAAGCTGGCCGGTTGCTGCAGTCGATGAGGGCGGAGAAGCGAAGGCGGCATGTGCTTGGTGCCCCTGCCTGGCGGCGATGCTCAAAACCCCCACGCACTAAAACAACAGTGTCGCCTGCACCCCAACGATTGCACTGCCACACACCCTGGACCGCCTGCGCTGCACAGCGGGCACCGCGTGCCTCCCCCAGCACCGCGCTGGCACACTGCCCGGCCACCCCACTCACGCTGTGGAGAAGAACCACCAGGCGCAGGTGCGGTTGGCTGAGGAGCCTGCCCCCCACATGGGGTCGGTGGCGCTGTATGCCAGGTTGGCAAGCTCCAGAGGGGAGAAGCCCAGGAAGGGCTGCACCCCATCCTCAAAAGCAGCCGAGGTGTTGGTGGCGCTGGCATAGGCAGCATACGTGGAGAGCTGGGCGTTGATGGCCTGCCAGTTGCCGTTGGTGGGGCAGGCTGCAGGGGTAGAAGGAATGGGTGGGGACGATTCAAGTCGACTGGGATGCCACCAGGGATACAGAGGCCTTTAAAGCAAATTGAATACAAGTCGTCAGGCAAACAAGCAGGCAGGCAGATGACTTGGCAAGACGCGGCATCATGTGCAGCTGATATGCCTGGCAGTGCAGGCGATGGCACTCACCCGCGGGGGGAGGCGGCAGGCGCGGCGGCGGCGGCGATTTGGGTGGCGGAGGCGGTCTGGGAGGCGGCGGGGAGGGCTTCGGGCTCGGCGGAGGTGGGCTTGGATTAGGCGGGGGCGGGCTGGGGGCAGCCGGTGGCGGCGGGCCCTCGGATGCGGGCCCCATCATCCAGTTCAGAGTGCTCCAGCGAGGCACGGCGGTTGAGGCGCCGGCATCGATGGCAAAGCCAACCATGTACCTCACTCCAGAGCCAAAGGTGTCACCCGAGCCATCGCCTGCAGGGTTGGGAGGTGAGCAGGGGCAAGTGCCAGCTTGGCAGGCTGGCTTCCAAGCAAGCGGTGGGTTGTGCGGGGTTGCACGGCAAACGGCAACCCAACCGTGCATGCATGCATGATAGCAGCATGCAGTCAAGGGCAAGTGGGGAGCGTGCTGCCGATGGCTGCACAGCGAGCAGCGTGGAGTGAATCAGCGGCTCACTGCACCAGGTCTGAAGTGGCCTGACACACGGGGTGTGCCATACAGAGGCTCGCTCACCTCCATCACGGCAGGGCAGGTTGAGCACAGCCGCTGCTCCTGGTGTAGCGAGCGCCGCTTCAGGAGTGGCCAGGGCGCAGAAGCGGGTGGAGGGGTCGGCCCACCAGCTGCTCCAGTTGGCAGGTCGGAAGCTGAACGCCGGGGGCTGCACAGCCGACAGCATGAAGAGCATGGAGGGC
Organism: Micractinium sp. NFX-FRZ; assembly: GCA_029339195.1. Classification (NCBI taxonomy): domain Eukaryota; kingdom Viridiplantae; phylum Chlorophyta; class Trebouxiophyceae; order Chlorellales; family Chlorellaceae; genus Micractinium; species Micractinium sp. NFX-FRZ. The sequence goes on from JAPTJF010000769.1 coordinate 11,497, forward strand.
CAGCGGTCTTGCGCCACCTCGGGCACAGCCATTCGCACGCCGTAGTAGAAGGGGCGGGCCGGGGGCTTGTTACTGCGGGGGGACAGGGGGCGGCGTAGACGAGGGCACAGTGTGGGCACTTGCACTGCCTGCTGCCTCCTTTGCTGGACCAGAGCAACACACCGCACGCTGGTTACCGCCACGCTGCCTCTCCCCCACCCCTCACTGCCAGCGGTGTTGAACCAGAGCTGCGACATGAGCCTGCCACGTGTTTACCCTTCCCACCGCCCCCGCTCACAGTGTGGAGAAGAACCACCAGGCGCAGGTGCGGTTGCCCGCGAGGCCCGCGCCTCTCATGGGCTCTGTGGGGCTGTAGGTCAGTTGCGCCACCTCCAGGGATGAAAACAGCAGGTTGGACTGCACCCCATCCTCAAAGGGCGCCGAGACGTTGGTGGCTGCCGTGTAGCCGGCATAGGTGCCCAGCTGGGTGCTCACAGCCTGCCAGGCGACGTCGGTGGGGCAGCCTGCAGGGGTGGTTGCCAAGCGGCGGCGGCAGTCAGCACGGCAAGCACATGTGTGCAGGCTTCATGCATGCGTGCCGGTCCCAGCAGGATGCCAAGAAGCCTCTCAGCGCGTAACTATTGTGCAGGCTCCGGTGGGTGTCCCTCCCCCAGGGCAACCTTTCCACACTGCAGCCCGATGCTCACTTGAGGGAGGGGACGGGGAGACGGGCGGCGGCGGGGAGGGAGGAGGCGGGCTGGGTGAGGGAGGAGGCGGGCTGGGTGCCGGTGGAGGCGGGGGGCCCTCGGGTGCGGGCCCCGTCATCCAGCTCAGCGCGGACCAGCGTGGGACGTTGACAGAAGCATCCGCATCGATGGCAAACCCAACCATGTAGCGGGCGGCAGAACTGGTGGCGTTGCCAGCGCCGTCCTCTGCAAGAAGGCACAGCCGGGTAGCCGGGGCAGGGCAGGCGGAGCGTGAGACAGACAGCTGTGGGGAGCAAAGATCAATATGCTTCGTGGCCCAGGCAGCAGACAGCAGTGGCACAGCCGCCCAACTCAGTGGTAATCCCAGCCTCAATACCCAAGACCTCACCTCCTTCGCGGCATGGCAGGCTGAGAACTGTGGCGTTGTCAGAGGCCGGAACAGCCATGGCAGGCGTGGCCAGCGCGCAGAAGCGGGTGGAGGGGTCGGCCCACCAGCTGCTCCAGTTGGCGGGTCGGAAGCTGAAGGCTGGGGGCTGCACAGCCGACAGCATGAACAGCATGGAGGGCCACTGCTCCGCTGCTGAAGCGGGCACCGTCATCTTGACTCCGAAGTACAAAGGGCGGGCGACGGGCTTTGGCCTGCAGTGGCCAGGCAGGAAGGGTGAATACAGATGTGAGCCCCTTGGAGCACCCCGGACGTGAGCCCCTGCAAAGTACACTTGCACCGTTGCACTCACACCGGCCGCCCACAGCCCCGCCGGCTTCTCCCACCCCCCGCTCACAGGGTGGAGAAGAACCACCAGGCGCAGGTGCGGTTGGCTGAGGAGCCTGCCCCCCACATGGGGTCAGCGGCGCTGTATGCCAGGTTGGCGACTTCTTTGGAAGAGAAGGCCAGAAAGTCCTTCACTTCCACCTGGAAAGGCTCCGAGGTGTTGGTAGCTGCCGAGTAGCCAGCAAAGGTGCTGAGCCTGCTTTGCACGGCCTGCCAGGTGGCGTCGGCAGGGCAGTCTGCGCGGCACGCGGGGGAAGGGGTTAGGGTGAGCACTTTGACGTCAAAGATCCTGATTCTGATCCTGAATTGAGCGGCACGGAGAGCAACATGCATGCCGGCCCCCTGAAAGGCAGGCATCCCTTGGGCAGCCCCCTTGACCGCACCTATGCCCACACATTGCCCTGAAACTCACTGGGCGGTGGAGAGGGGGGCGGGGGCCGAGCTGGCGGTGGCGGGCGGAAGGGGGGTGGCGGGCGGAATGGAGGCGGTGGCCGGGCCGGGGGCGGGGGCCGGGCCGGAGGCGGAGGGCGAGTTGGAGGCGGGAGCGGCGGTGGGCTAGGAGTTGGCGGCGGAGGGCGGGGCGGCGGGCGCGGAGGTGGCGGCGGGCCCTCTGGCAGCGGGGGCGGGCTGGGCGGCGTGGGTCCCATCATCCAACTCAGCCCGCCCCAGCGGGGGACATCTATGGTGCTGGAAGCATTGATGGCAAAGCCAACCATGTACCTCACTCCAGAGCTAAAGGTGGGCCCAACGCCGCCGCCTGCACCGCACACAGAAGGAGCGTGGGGTCTCAGTGCACAATGCTTCATGATGGACTGCTGGCAGCCCCAGGCGGTACCAGTGGCGAGTGGATTTGCTGCAAGCGTGCAGGCGGCGCGCGCCAGGCCTAACTGCCTCTCCTTTCTTATGACGAGCCGCCAGCCCCTCACCTCCGTCGCGGCACGGCAGGCTCAGCGTGGTGACGCTGTATGTATTGCTCAGCGCCATGGCAGGCGTGACCAGCGCACAGACACGTGTCGACTCATCAGACCACCAGCTGCCCCAATTGGTGGCACCAAACTTGAAGGCGGGCGGCTGCACAGCCGACAGCATGAAGAGCATGGAGGGCCAGCGGTCTGCCGCCGCCTCCGGGACCACCATTTCCACACCATAATAGAAGGGACGGGCAGTTGGCTTTGACCTGCACGCGGGGAGACAAAGGGGCATGAGGGCTCGATGTGCGGCGGCTGGAGCCACGCTCCTGCTGCCGCTCACGCTTTCCTCCCCTGTTGGCGCAAGCCGCAGCCACACAGCTGCAAGAGCCTGCAGGGGAGAGCCTGCCCGCCGCCTGCACCGTGCCTGCCAAGTCAGCGCACTGCCACGTCAGCACACCATCCACGCCCCCCGCTCACAGGGTGGAGAAGAACCACCAGGCGCAGGTGCGGTTGATGAGGCCGCCAGCCCCCCACATGGGGTCTGTGGGGCTGTAAGCCAGCTGGGCAACCTCAGCAGGGGAGAAGGCCAGGTGCTTCTGTATTCCCGGCTGGAACGGCTCCGATGTGTTGGTGGCGGCAGCGTAGCCGGCAAATGCAAGCAGCCGGGTCTGCACAGCCTGCCATGTGGCGTCGGCGGGGCAGTCTGCGGGGCAGGAGCGGCGGCGGGGGGAAGCCGGGCGCGATAAGCAAGCTGTGTGCGGCAGCACAGCACAGCACAGCATGACATGCGCAGCATGGGGCGACACAGCACAGCGCAGCACAGCACAGCACAGCATAACATTGCATAGCACAGAGTGGCTCTCACTGGGCGGCGGCGGGGGTGGCGGAGGTGGCGGCGGCCTGCACGTGACGAAGGGGAGCGACGTGAGATGAGTCAGCGAGCCGGCCTTCATGCCAGGGGCCGCACTTTGCTGCCCACTTTGCTGCAGCAACACTAGGCACACACAGACAGTACTCCAGCTAGCCCGCGAGGCTGAGCTGTTTTGCCTGCACAAACCTGGGAGGCGGCCGAGGTGGCGGGCTGCGTGGCGGCGGGGGCGGGGGCGGGCGCAGGCCAGCATCACAGGTGTGTCGG